>APFE031211568.1:0-21730 GCA_000404065.3 Pinus taeda | reverse complement strand
CTTAAGATGGGAGCTAAAGGCTTTTCTACCATGATTTTCACCAATATGGAGGACAAAAAAAATGTTTTACAAATGGACCATACTTTTTAACAATGGAGGCCTCTTTATGAGGCATTGGAAAGAATGCTATAATCCTAATGAGGGCAAACTCTTAGCAACACGAGTCTCGGTCAGATTATTTTCCTTACCGGTATACTTTTCGGATCTAGAGATCTTAGGAGGGATTGGAAACTCCATTGGAAACTTTTTTAAGGTTGCAGATTCCACGTGGTGGGGAAGATATACCTCTTATGCCAAGATCTGCGTCTAAATGAATATAACTAAGCTTCCCTGAATTCATTGAGCTTGAATATCATGATGACGTTTGGCAGAAACCCCTAGACTATGAGCATATACCCTTCACATGTCTTAGATGCCACGAATATGCGCACCTGTTTCATGAATGCCCTCTCAACCTGTATGAACCTCAAGAAGCAACCAACACAGATAGCTAGGCCAAAACAAAATAGGACATGGAGGGTGTTCAAGAAGTTCAAAGGAGGAAACTATATAAGAGGAATCAACAAACTCCCAACCAACCTCCATGTAGTAAAGGCCTGCGAAATAACAATTGATATGACATCCCACAGGAGGAGGAGCAGGGTATGGAAGTCCTAAATGAAAATATGGGCTTGGAAAACCAACCAACCCCATAGAAGAGAGGGAACACTAAAAATAGAAAAGTTGAAGAGGAACCCCAAGACAAAGAAGCTAGAACGCCAACATTTGATTAGGCCAACATGGAGATCGACAGCCACAAGGAGCATCTGAGCATAGAAGATGAAGTCATGAGAATATTAATGAATGAGTGGGAGAATCTAGATAAGGGATTCATCCCAGAAGACAAGAAACAACTCTACAAATACACCTTTCAACAACACAAAGCCAAGTAGAGAATGACAACTATAGACCAACTGGAGCATTTTGGATCCCAAGCAAGCCAAGTTTTGGAAGAAGGATCTCAAGGGAACATTGGGAAAAGGTGAGGAATGAAAAATTTAAATGAATCCATACAGATGGTAGGAGAAATGCTAGTAAACTCTGGAAGGGTGGTGCCATTATTGGCGGTCTTCCACCAACTTAGAAAACCATTGAAATGATAATTACATCCTGGAATGTAATAGGCCTCAACAACAGGGGCAAACAAAGGTATTTGAAGGATGAGCTCAAAAGGGATAAGCTAAGTATTATGGTGATTCAAGAAACCAAGATTGCATAAAAAATTCTAAACGAAATTCTAAAGAGTTACAAACCCCATTATGAAGCACTTGTTCAAGATGCGAGAGGTAGTGCAGGAGGACTAGTTATCCAAAGGAGGCTTGTTGAAATATTATTCGAGGATTGTTTTAGCCTCCTGAGAATACTCACAGGAAAATTTTGCCATATTGGATTGAGAGATTGCGTCCGATTGATAGGAGGTTATGGGCCTCACAGCTTAGGAGAAAAAGGGGTTTTCCTCTAGAAGCTCACAAAACTATGACAAGTGTATCCAGATGATCTCTAGATAGTAGGGGGTGACTTCAACATGATATATTCACTGGAAGAGAAGAAAGGAGGAATCGTCAAACAAAGGAAGACATGGAAGAATTTGGGGATCTCATTACGGATCTGCACCTTGTGGATCTGTCGATGAATAATGGAGTCTACACCTGGAATAATAGAAGGGGAGGAGTCCACCAAATCACATGACATTTGGACCGGTTCTTGACCTCGGAGCATGTGATCACTAGGTATATCTTATTTTATGCCTCGATCCTACCTTTCATGGGATGTGATCACTGACTAATCCACATGGAGATCACTTTAAAAGTAGGTCCTAAGAAATGCCCATTCATATTTGAAGCCTTCTGTCTAAGGCCCCCAACTTCATGAGGAAAATAGAAGGGTGGTGGAACAACAGTGAAGAGCAAGGAAGGAACCATATGCATACATTTAGCTGAAGTTAAAGGAGCTCAAACAAAATATCGAGAAATGGAACTAGGAATATTTTTGCCACATCATGAAAGACCAACACCAACTAACTAATAAAATGAAAGATCTCCAACAACAAATCATCTAGCAGGGAAGATCTGATAATCTTTTGGAAGAGGAGGGAAGATTAATCAATCAATTAGAAGAACGAAGAAAGAGATATTATGGAGGCAAAAATCAAGGGTCAAATGGTTGTGTGAAGGAGAACGAAACACTCAGTTCTTCATGATTCAACATCGACAATATAATTGGATTTACTCTTTAATGGATGAAGCTGGGAATTGAGTGGTCCAACATGAGCAAGTGGAGGACCTGGCTGTGAATCACTGCAAATCCCACCTTTTGGAGCCATCCCACGACCAAATAGAGGCCATCCAAAGGATTACAAGAAACATTCCTCATCTTATCTTAAGGGACCTGAACCTAGCCCTCATGAGAGCAGTAACGTTGGAAGAAGTTGAGGAGGCAGTCAAAGGAATGATGAAAAGCAAGGCCCTAGGATTAGATGACTTTACGATGGAATTTTTATAGGCCTCATGGAGCTTTATAGGGCACGATATCCTAGAAGTCGTTGAAGAATCACGCATCAACCAAAAGGTATGTCCAAGCTTAAATGCCACTTTCATTGCCTTGATTCCTAAATATTTGAAATCTGAGGATCCCGAAGGTTTTAGACTGATCGCACTCTACAATGCCATCTACAATATTATATCAATAGTTGGATGAGTCACTAGTAAATACGTGGTCTCTTGTAACCAAGGTGTCATCGAGAGTGGAGGTATCGAGTCACATCGAATGAGTGCTGCGGACCATCAAGAAACTTCATAACATATGACCTAGGGTGTGGGGAGAACCCATATCTTAACCTTAGGATCGGAGAAATATTAACCATACAAACATCTCCCACTAAAGATTAACAATGTTTTCATACAACCCAATTATATCTTAACAGTATGAATGAAAGTGATGGTAGGTTCTAATAGACTCTAAACTATTAAAAGCCTTTGGCTGCATTAAATAAACTATAAGATATCACTCATGTGTTACCATGTAATTGTTGTGTATAATTTTTTTTATTTATGGTGTATGTGAGAACATATTACATGTAGGACCAACTCGATGGAGAAACTCTCCTAAAGTATGAATATTCAAAATGTTTATGGAGAAACTCTCATAAAGCGTTTCATAGATTTTAAATTTTAGACATTTACAGTAATTTAAAATTATATAATATTAATCATATCTTATTTATTTAACAAATAAGTTATATATTATAATTTAAATACATTTAATGGTCAAGGAAAAATGTCTTGTTCTTATTTTTTATATATATTAAATTTAAAATTAAATAGATCCACCTACCATATAAATTTATGTAAATTAATAATTTTTTATTAAATTCTTCAATTCTAGTTATTATAATTAAATATATAATTTATCCATTTTGAAAATATGTATAAAAAAATAATGGTTACAAAAATATAATTACCATACACATAATATTTAAAATCTTTTAATTATTTTATATATTTAAAATTAAAATGTTGAATAGAAAAATGGTTTTGAAATAAAAAAACCTATAAAAACATGATATTTAGAATATTTTCGTAACCTCAAAAAATTATATAATAAATATCCATTTTTATTAATATTTTGTTATTAAAAGACAACTTAATATATAATACTTTATAATATTAATAAATATGCTTTATAGTCATAATATTCTATAATATTAATAAATACACTTTATGATAAACATATTCATTTTTACTTATCAATAAATTAAAATATAAATATTGTTCAATAATATTATAATTTTTTATAAAATTTAAGATTAGTTTATTATTCGAAATAAATATATTTCAAGGTGCATATTTCCACTTTCAATGAGTAGATTGACATAGTTGTTTTATAAAATTGTCACTCAACTAATCAATAATTGAATAGCATTGTAAGTTTTCACATATAAACATCATTTAAACTATTTTAACATCAACAATTTCTAAAAGTAGAGACAATCATTCCAATACTCAAGAGACCAATGCCCAAAATGAACTTCATGGATAAACAAACTAAATACAGAAAAGAAAGGAACTTCATAGAGATATAATGAATATCCTAAAAGCTTTTTCAAGTGTTTCATGTTCTCTCACCCATGCTTGAAAACCATTAATAGAATGTTAAAAGAAATAAGTAGATTTAATTATATAATTTTATTGTCATATATCATTATTTTTATAGCTTTAAATGTACTATTTATTTTATTTAATTGATTTAATAATAATAATAATAATAATAATAATTTAAAAACAATAAATATAAACTAATTAAAATAAATAATAAGATAATTGTTTTATTGTGTTTCTTAAAACAATGCAAAATTTTATCATAATTTACTCCTCAAATCAATAGGACAATTATTATTGGCTACTATAACTAAATCTATATCAGGTCATCACCATTATTCAAGTAAAATAATGCCATTTAGAATAACTTATTAGTACTCCATAAAGGGTAGGATTTAGCTCTGGAAGAAATGATTTTTATTTGAAAAAATAAATGTAATTTATATCCTCTTAAAATTGAAGATTTTGATTTATAACCATTGTATTGTGAAATAATTTATAAGTACAGTCTTCGGTTTTCTATAGTTGCAAATTTTAGGTGATTTTTTTTGTTTTTAGTAAATACAATTCAAAGTTGGAATAGATTTACTCAGGTTAGCGAGGATATCTTAAGCAATCTTGGAAGTTTGACAAGAGAGAGGAGGGAGGATGTCATAGTGGAAAACCGCACCGCCTCAGCCACATGGCTAGCAAACCCGCATTGAAAACGCAAGTATGAATAATTTGTCTCAAAGACCAAGGCTAAGCATATTGGGTGGATTTGTAATTAACTGGCAGTAGATTTGGCGAGGTTAGATTAATGTATATGCTCTTGATGCAGCTATGTATGTGATACGTCACGTCACTCACTATATTTTCTTCCTTTTACTCATTGCCAGCTTCACAGTTGTGTCACTCATATACATTGTCGGCTTCACAGTTGTGTCACTCATATACATTGGCAGCTTCACAGTTGCGTCACTCGATTTCGGCCGACTTGATGGATAATATGAATATTCATCATCCACATGTGTTTTTGATGATTTATTTACAGTCCAGTCTCCTCTCCTCTCCTGCTTTTCCTCATTGGCGGCTTCACAGTTGTGTCACTCATATACATTGGCGGGTTGCGTCACTCGATTTCGACCGGCTTGATGGATAATCTGAATATTCATCGTCCACACGTGTTTCTGATGATTTACAGTCCAGTCTCCTCTCCTCTCCTGGAGTATGTATGTATGAATATTCAAAACCCATTCATCCACAATAATAAGATACGATACGGTATTGACCGTATATATATGTATATATATATCTGTATGGTTGGCATTGACTCGAGATATTCAAACAAAGCAAGCATAAGTCATCATATTAGATTATAATATTAATAAATCGAACCCATGGTATTGGACTGAACTAATTTATCCATTATATTATATTGATGTGTTATAGTAATAATAATCATATTTATTTCCTATCAAAGTGTATAAAATAGGTGCTATAGATTTAGAGATTCTCATAGCTATTCGACCACACCAACAAAGTAAAGTAAAGTAAGTATTGAGATTTGTTGTCCAGGGTTTCGTACTAGGCTTAACCTCCTCATAGCATAGCATAGCAGAGATGGGGGGTGTTGATTTTGAAGGTTTCAGGAAGTTGCATAGGGCAGATGGTGTAACGCCCTCGCGACTCGGGCAAGAGTGCGACGGGCAAACAACCCTTCACACGGCGGTTGAGCGGTGGGCATGACCCGGGTAGGCGTGCACGACGGTGGGCGGGCGCCCTTGCACGATGGGCGGGCGCCCCGTGCACGATGGGTAGACATGTTCACCCGACGAACCAACACCGAGCGCGGTCACACGAAGAGTTTATGAGCGCGAGCGAGCATTATAACAGCAGCAAGTGTGGACAGGTGCCCAGCGGGCGACCCGTGCATGACGGGCGGGCGACCCGTGGGTGACCCGTGCATGACGGGCGGGCAACCCCGGTGGGCGACCCGTGCACGGTGAGCTGGCGGACAGGCACGACGAGCCGAGCTGCGGGTGCGGTCACCCGAGCTGGCAAAACAGGCGCGAACAAGTAGAGGTTCGGTACGAAGCTGCTGGCAGGGCGGACATTGGGCGGGCGCCCCGATGGGCGACCCATGCACGAGCGGGCGCCCCGGCGGGCGACCCATGCACGGTGAGCGAGCGACCCGTGAGCGACCCGCGGGCGTGGTCATACTATAGGTAAGTGCGGTTATGCGAAGGATGGGCGCAGCAAATGCGACAGACAACCGAGCATAATGCGACGAACTTATCGGTATGCGACATATGTATTACACTTAGTGCGAGTGGGAAAAAGGCCGAAGCCTTATACCATGCATTGGAATCTTTGCCATGAGCAATGGCCGACGTGCTAAGTAACTAAGGCAGGGGCTTATATAGTAAAATTAGGGGGTCGGCCTAATGGCTTGACACCCCTCCACAATGTGGCAAGCTAGCGTATATATTGTGCAACGCAGAGCTTCATTTGACATCAAGCACTTCGCTCTCTCTTCTACGACTGAGGCAGAAGTAAAAGAGGTGCAGTTAAGTGCGCACATCTCATGCGCATAAGAGATAAGTGCGCAGGTTTTACCGGAGCTTGACGTGGGTAAAACGAAGGGCGAGTTAAGGCAGTTTTGTGCAGAACCGAGTTGGAGGAGTTCTGGTGGCTCGGGTGAGCACACTCCTGCCAAAGGAGGTTGGTACATGGTTGTAAAGGCTGTCTTGCCTTGTTGTAAATATTTCTAAGTGTTGGCCTTGGGTTTCTGCCAGGCACACTTGTATGATGTATTATTGAAGAATTCATAATATATTAATATCGGGCGAACTTGTTCGGGAGTTGCCCCTCCCTTTACACTTGTGTGCAATTGTTATTATTCTCGGTTTAATTGCATATCGGTTAATGAATGTGTATGGGCTTCATTAAGTGTAAAGATTAATGCTTTTACTTGGTTGAGAAAAATAAACTAAGTATGTTTATGTGAAAGGCGTAGTCCATGTGCATGAGTATTGTTAAAAAGAAAGTGTACGGTGGTGCCACACATCGCCGGACACGGTTGGAAGACTACCATAGACCTGGGGGCGTGACAGGTGGTATCAGAGCAAGGTTGCTCGTGGAGACTTGAACAAGGTTCTTGCAGGTGACTTGGGGAAGACGATGAATGGTTGACACTAGGTCACAAAAAAGCAAGAAGATGGCAGCTAACTCTCAAGCTGGGTCTAGTCATACTATGAAGGACGCAGTAAAAGATACTACTCTTGGGTTCATGAAGAGGGTGATTGAAAGGATGGAGACTTTGGAGAATTCTTGGAACCAAGATGTGGACTCGCTTGCTAAGGAGCGAGAAATCATCTCAAAGGTCAAGGAAGAGCTTGAAGAACTTCGTGCCCAGCATGATGAGCTCAAGACACAGTATAAGTACATTGATTTTATGTGTACACAACTTGAAGGAAGGGTCAAAGAGGTTGAAGAATCAAGGGGTCAGGGTCTTGCAGAGATCGTGAACTTGAAAGGAACTCTTGACAAAAAAAGCAAAACTCTTGATGAAGCCAAAGACGAGATTGCGGTGTTGAAGAGGGCCGTGAGACACAACTCAAGTGGAGGAGTGCCTCATGTGAAGGTCAAAGAACCGGAATCTTATGATGGTACAAGGAGTGCAAAGACTCTTGGTAACTTCCTATGGGACATGGAACAATACTTGGAACGATTGAGTCTACCCGATGGAGAGACACAAGTCAAAGTGGCTGCTCAATTCCTGACAAATGATGCCAAGATGTGCTGGTGAAGGAGGGTGGATCAGATTATCAATGGTAATGCTGATGACATCACTTCGTGGGATGACATGAAGAAAGCCTTGCAGACCCATTTCAGTCCTCAGGATGAAAAATGGGAAGCAAGAACGAAGATCAATTTCATTAAGCAAACCGAAAGCCTACAAGCCTACCAGCGAGAGTTTTCAAGTGCAGCTCTGGAACTTCCCGACATGGCAGAGAGGGACAAAGTTTTCAACTTTATTATTGGGTTGAAGCCTTGGTCCCGCAATGAGGTAAAGAGACAGAAGATTAGAACACTTGAAGAGGCTTTTGCTGCGGTCGACAGATTGGTGGATCACTATGATGAGACTTCTAATGAGAAAAAGAAGTCCGACAAGCCGAAGGAAAAGAAGAAGGATGATGCTTCGAAGTCAGATGATAATCCAAAAGAAAAGAAGCCTTTGAAATGTTGGATATGTGCAGGACCACATGTGGTTAAGAATTGTCCCTCTAAACCAAAGGTGGCCGCTGCTGCACAAGCTGATGAGGATGGTAATGCTTCTGTAGGGATGATGCAGATACTTGGTGCCTCTACTACTACGGAAGTGACCTCTAGAAGGGATCCGGAAAGAAACAGGTTGGAGTATGTTCAAATGAAGATTGGTGATGCTGGTGTACTCACTGTGGTCGATAGTGGAGCTTCACACAACTTCATGAGTGAAGATACCGCAAGGAGACTTGGGCTGAAATTTGTACCGGTGAAGGCACAAATGAAGACAGTAAATTCTCCTCCTATGGCAATTCTTGGTATAGCTAAAAAGGTGGACACTACACTTGGTGAATGGACCGGAAAAGTGGACTTCACCATAGTGCGGATTGATGACTATGAAGTTGTATTGGGGATGGAGTTCATGAAACAGTTTGAGGCTATGGTTGTACCACATCTGAGGAAACTCTTCATTTATGATGGGAAGGAAGATGTGCCCATTGGTGTTCCAACCGTTGGAGTAACAAAACCTGATCATAAGTTAGGAGGAATGCAAATGGGAGATAAGGAAAAGGCGAACAAGCGGTTGTCTACTATCGAGGCGAAGCTTGCGGAGCAGTCATTGGTCATCCGATCACCTTCAGATAGCATCTTGGACTTATCAAGAAGGCTAGAGCTAGTAGAGGACGATGACGATGATGAGGATGAGGTATATGTGAGGCCGAACATCCAAAGGGAAGATCGGGAATCATATCTACAAAGGATGGAGGTTGAAGATCCCGATAGATGGATCGAACTGATTAGTAAGGGAGAGCCTCTCGGCTCCTCTCCCTCCACATCTTCTTAGATGACATAGAAGATGGGGCTCATTGTTGGCTGCTCAAGGCAGTGAGCCCTCAACATGTTTGAGCAGGTATGATGATCATTACATGCTGCAGAAAGATGGGGTTTCCATGGACCTGAGCATGGATCGTGGAGATGAGTGTTGACACATGATCGAGGTGTGTAGCACTTGTTGATATGCATGGGCAGTTTGCGAATGAAGAAGACTTGGTGAAGACAGGACCTTGTATATGTTGCAGTGATGTTTGCCTTATATGGAGGAGTCTACATCATGGTTGATAACGATCTTGGTGGGGAGCTACCAGGATGGTGTGTTGTCGGGACGACAATGTTTTCGGGTGGAGGAGAGTGTAATGCCCTCGCGACTCGGGCAAGAGTGCAACGGGCAAACACCCCTTCACACGACGGTTGAGCGGTGCGCACGACCCGGGTAGGCGTGCACGACGGTGGGCGGGCGCCCTTGCACGACAGGCGGGCGCCCCTAGCACGATGGGCAGACATGTTCACCCGACGAACCAACACCGGGCGCGATCACACGAAGAGTTTATGAGCGCGGGCGAGCGTTATAACAGCAGCAAGTGTGGACGGGCGCCTGGCAGGTGACCCATGCACGACGAGCAGGCGACCCGGGCGGGCGACCCGTGGGCGACCCGTGCACGACGGGCGGGCGCCCCGGTGGGCGACCCATGCACGGTGAGCGGGCGACCCGTGAGTGACCCGCAGGCGCAGTCATACTATAGGCAGGTGCGGTTATGCGAAGGGAGGGTGCGGTTATGCGAAGGACGGGCACAGAAAATGCGACGGACAACCGAGCATAATGCGACGAACTTATGGGTATGCGACATATGTATTACACTTAATGCGAGTGGGAAAAAGCCCGAAGCCTTATACCATGCGTTGGAAGCTTTGCCATGAGCAATGGCCGACGTGCTAAGTAACTAAGGCAGGGGCTTGTATAGTAAAATTAGGGGGTCGGCCTAATGGCTTGACACCCCTCCACAATGTGGCAAGCTAGCGTATATATTGTGCAACGCAGAGCTTCATTTGACATCAAGCACTTCGCTCTCTCTTCTACGACTGAGGCAGAAGTAAAAGAGGTGCAGTGAAGTGCACACATCTCATGCGCATAAGAGATAGGTGCGAGGGTTTTACCGGAGATTGACGTGGGTAAAACGAAGGGCGAGTTAAGGCAGTGTTGTGCAGAACCGAGTTGGAGGAGTTCTAGTGGCTCGGGTGAGCACGCTCCTACCAAGGGAGGTTGGTACATGGTTGTAAAGGCTGTCTTGCCTTGTTGTAAATATTTCTAAGTGTTGGCCTTGGGTTTCTGCCAGGCACACTTGCATGATGTATTATTGAAGAATTCATAATATATTAATATCGGGTGAACTTGTTCGGGAGTTGCCCCTCCCTTTACACTTGTGTGCAATTGTTATTATTCTCGGTTTAATTGCATATTGGTTAATGAATGTGTATGGGCTTCATCAAGTGTAAAGATTAATGCTTTTACTTGGTTGATAAAAATAAACTAAGTATATTTATGTGAAAGGCGTAGTCCATGTGCATGAGTATTGTTAAGAAAAAAGTGTACGGTGGTGCCGCACCTCACCGGACACGGTTGGAAGACTACCGTAGACCTAGGGGTGTGACAGATGGCTTCGCTTCGATCCTTGCTATCGGCACTGCCAATCCACCCAATGTTGTGGATCAGAGCACATATCCAGATTTTTACTTTCGAATCACCGGTAACGAGCATAACACAGAGCTCAAGGATAAGTTCAAGCCAATATGTAAGTTTCAGTTTCTTCTTCGTTCAAGCACGATTCATGAATCAATCATGTGATCAAAGAAATATTATTCTTGTTACAAAAACCAACCTGTTTTCATGCGAAGAAATTTTATTCTTATTACAAAAACCAACCTGTCCTATTTTCATGCGAAGAAATAGTATTCTGAAATCTGCAATACTTAATCAATATTAGCGTAGCCTCACTTGTCACTTTTCAAATTTAGAGAGTAACTTTCTTTTATTATCACATTAGCTAGCCAACTAGTCAAACAAGTGAGAGATTCCGAAATCTGCACTGCTTACTTTTTCAGATATTTAGTGGCTGTATATTGCAATTTAGTGGCTGTAATATTTTTCAGATATTAAGTTGATTGATTATAATTTAGAAGTACTATTGCAATTTTCAGTAAAATATAATTTCATATAAATAATTATTTCCTAAATTTGGATTCATTTTAAATAAATATAAAGTATTACTTTATTTTCCACATTCCATTTTATATAAAGTGGATTTTATATTAAACTTTTATTTATTTAATTAAAATATGTTTTTAGATGTTTATGTTAATAATCATAAAAGAAATTATATAAAATCTTTATTATTCAAATGAGAGACATTAAAATTGGTAGCAATTTTTTTTTATAATATTAAAATGAATTAAAGTTATTTTTTTCCTTTCCCTCTCTTTCTCTTTGGTATATATATTAACAAATTAGAGAATTGTGTGGGAAAAACAGGTTCATGTGATGAATCATGAATCATCCAAGATTTTGGATACAAAAATGATGTTAGTTTTTCTAATCATCAAACATATGGCTCCATGCAGGTGAAAGGTCGGCAATAAAACAGAGATACATGTACCTCACAGAGGAGATTCTCAAGAAGAATCCCGATGTGTGCGCGTTTGTGGAGGTGCCATCGTTGGACGCACGACAGGCGATGTTGGCTATGGAGGTGCCCCGGTTGGAAAAAGAGGCTTTTGAAAAGGCCATTCAGGAGTGGGGGCAGTCCAAGTCTCGGATCACTCATCTCATATTTTGCAGCAAAACAAATCTGGATCTACCCGGAGCAGACTTTGAGGTAGCCAAGTTGTTGGGGCTGCACCCGAATGTGAAGAGAGTGGGCGTGTTCCAACATGGCTGCTTCGTCGGAGGCACCGTTCCTCGAATGGCCAAAGACCTTGCCGAAAACAATCGAGGAGCTTGGGTGCTAGTCATCTGCAATGAAACCACCGCCGTTACCTTCCGTGGACCCTCCGAGACTCACCTGGACAGCTTGGTGGGGCAAGCTCTGTTCGGCGACGGTGCTTCTTCTCTCATTGTGGGAGCTGATCCCATCCCTCAAGTGGAGAAGGCCTATTTCGAAATCGTTTGGACAACCCAGACAGTTGTTCCCGACAGCGAGGGAGCCATCGGTGGGAAAGTGAGAGAGGTCGGACTGACCTTCCAACTCAAAGGCGCAGTTCCGGATCTAATCTCTGCCAACATTGAAAACTGTCTGGTGGAGGCATTTAGTCAGTCCAAAATATCCGACTGGAACAAGTTTTTCTGGGTTGTTCATCCCGGAGGACGTGCCATCCTTGATCGGGTGGAGGCCAAGCTCAATCTGGATCCCACAAAATTGATACCCACCAGGCACGTTATGAGCGAGTACAGAAACATGTCTAGTGCGTGCGTCCACTTCATATTGGATCAGACGAGGAAGGCATCTCTACAAAACAGATGTTCGACCAGTGGAGAGGGATTGGAAATGGGAGTTCTATTTGGATTCGGGTCGGGCCTCACCATCGAAACAGTGGTTCTCAAGAGCGTTCCTGTTCAATAATTCAACAACTAAACTTTCAGACAGAATGGCAACATCTAAGGTTTAGAATAAATAAATTTTAGCAGTTTGTGCAACTATCCATTTTTACTCTTTACTCCAAGAGAATAAATGTGACCAAGATAGAGTGTTTCTAATAATAGTTCCAAATTCCAAGAGGTGCATGAGTTTCACTGTATCTTTCTTAATAAAAAGTTATAGTTGTAAATTCAAATTCCGAGAGATATAATTTTAAATTCAAATTCCCAAAAGTACATCTTTACAAGCAATGATTTACAACTCCCTTTTATAAATAAACAAAAATGATCAAATATCAAATTAAAGACTCTTACCTTCCTATCAAATTGACTATAAAGCAATAACGATGCCACTGTGACCACCCGTGCCTCCCTCCCTCCCTCCCTCTCCTCTCCGAAAGTAGGTTCTTATTCTCTCTTATTGGAGTCCGTCCTTCAAATTAATAGACGACTGAATGTTTGAAAATATGCTGAAACGTACTTTCTTCTCTTTTACATATTTTGAGTTAAATAATATTTGAAGTTCCAATTTTTAGGCGAAATTTGTGAGTTAAATAAGATTTGAAGTTCCAATAATTTCACTAAATAAGTGGCGATCCCTCATACGTCCACTGTGTTCGATGCGTCATTGCTTTTTCTTTTCCCTCCCTCGGTTCGATGCGTAACATCTCTTAGCTCGATTGGGACCTCTAATTGAGACCCAGTTGATGCCAGAGAATCTGATTTAGAGTCTCTTGAAGTATGAATATTCAAAACCCATTCCTGTGGAGAAGTATGTCATACCTTTTTCTCTTGCCGATCCTCATTTAATAATTCAGGCCTTAAAAAATTCTCCAAACCATGAATGGATTTCCTTTAGCTTAGATGAGCAGACCTTAAGCGATCTCTGTCGAGAAACTCCAAATTTGACAAGAGGAGGAAGGACGTCATATTTGAAAACCGCCGCATATTCATAGTCCAGAAACTCCAAATTTGACAAGAGGAGGAGGGGAGGGAGGACGTCATAGTTGAAAACCGCTTCATATTGACACATAGCATTCAAAACCACTAGCCAACAACCCAACGCAACGTCTCGTGACTAAGCACATTGGCTGGATATGTAATTATATTTTAATATTCCACGTCTTTAATTGGTTCCGTACACTAAGCACATTGGCTGGACATGTAATTATATTTTAATATTCCACGCGTTTAATTGGTTCCGTACGTAAAGCACATTGGCTGGACATGTAATTATATTTTAATATTCCACGTGTTTAATTGGTTCCCTACATAAAGCACATTGGCTGGACATGTAATTATTATTTTAATATTTCACGTCTTCCATCCATCTATGTATACGTACGTCACTCCTGCCTTTTCCTCTCCTCATTCGCGGCTTCACACTCACTCTCTTACCTCCATTTCCACCTCTTCACACCCACTTGATGGATAATCTGATTTACACTCTCGTCCACACATTTAGAGATTTAGATTATTTTAAAATCTTATTAATATTAATGGCATCTTATTTATTTAACAAATAAATTATATATTATAATTTAAAGAGGTTTAATGGTTAATAAAATGTGCTTTTTAATTATTTAATATATATATATATTTCAAATTAATAGGTCAATCTACTCTATAATATATAATATATATACAATTTCAAAATTACTTTCCCAACATAATTTATGTTACAATTAAATGTTACTTATGTCAGTGGTACCTTTAACCCCTTTCCAGAAAAAATCTTTGTGAATATAATTCTTATGAATATCAATCTTATATTGAAATGATATTTTATGTAAATTATCAAAAAAGTCATGCGGCCATTAACATGCAATAATCATATAGATAATCCCAACTTTTAGAAGTGATTTCACATGCAACACCTATTTTATAATTAGAAGTGATTTCACATGCAACACCTATTTTATTAATGCTCCAACTATTATAGACTCGACTCGCCCTGAGCACTTAGCTCGAGGGGTCCGTACACTCAGCTGCGGACTACTAGGCCTCTGCGCACTCAGCTGCAGAGTCTTCTCCTACTCTACAACCCAAAACTAAACTTTACACTTTAGATATGATTCAACTCTTCATCCTTATCATTATTACTCCATGTTATATTGATCTACTTGGAGCCTTACTCTATTTATACAATCCCATGGTCCATGGACCATGGGTAGATATCTACAACCGACATTACATTACAAAATTGAGGGCGGACAACCCTATGACTCCTTTACAAACTACGCACTTTGTGCCCACAAAATGCAGAGTCTTTACATTAGGGTTACAACTTTTGACCCAAATCTGGGCTCTAAGGCCCAAAACTTCTCTCAGGGGATCTCGCACCCAACATGCCCCTAACAAAAACATCGCGGCTCACCCTCGAGTCACTCTTTTGGTGCGGAGATCTTTACGTGAATACCTCCCAACTCTACTTGGATCACTGCAAGATCAACAACCCACTGAGCGATTGCCTACTCCACTTCCTGGATGTGCTGTTCTGAGACCGTTGTAGCCAAACTGTCTCCCTGAGCCTGTTCTTGTGTTTCTTGCATCTACACGAGCTTTTCTTCAATAGAGGCTATAATGATATACACCTCATCAATGCACGACTATAAGCACGCCTTCAAAATTGTTTCCTTATGTCGAGCAACATCCACCTGGTCCTTGAGCACTTTCGCCTGTTGCATCTACGCAAGCCTCTGTGTAAGGCAACTGTCTACGGGGTCCCTTTTACTTCGTCGTACTTCTGTTGTAGCTTAAGCGCCTCTAATTCTAGGTGTTATATGTTCGGGTCCTCCTATAGAGTAGTGAGAACCTCGAACGGCTCCTTGAACAAATTTGTGCAGTGTTTCACTGCACTGTTGACCTTCGATATTACTATTGTAATCGTGTTGGCGCGTTGATCCTTAACCTCTAGTGGAATTGAAGACTATGCCTTCAACTGCAGTTCGACTATCTGGAGGTTCAATTCGAGTTGAACCCTGGCCATCTCCTCCTTTACCTTGCACATTCTTGTTGCTAGCTTCCGAACGCATGCCTCCACTGGTTATTCTACTTGGATGGCCATCTCCAAGACCATCTAGCAACCTTCCTCGACCACCTGTACAAATTGTCTATTCTGCACCACTACCTCATCATGCTTCAGGCTCAATTGTTCAATATTAATGTGCTACTCGCTAAGGACTTGGAGCGCATGACCCTCCCTGGCTCGCAGTTCTGCTATAACTCTGTCCTGCAAAACCTAGAGTGTCTCCTGAGGGAGTGCAACCGTATTAGCCTGATTCTTTTCAACCTGCTGACCATAGGCCTCTCGACCTCATTTTCTGTAACGAATGCTCCCTCTGGCAGCACTATATTTTGTTCATTCATGTGCACAACATTTCCTCAGTCGCAGACGTGCCTATTATGAGGTTGGTTGACATAGTGCTAGCTTGTGGAGCGCGCACCTCGAACTCCTGTATCTGTGCTCGAAGAGCCCCTAACACCATCTAGTGTTCCTCCGCAAACTGTTGGAGGGTCTCTACAGTGGCGTCCCTCACCGTCTCCGCAATGTCATGTGATTCCCCCTTAATGAGGGTGATTGGGTTGAAAGAAGTCTTGGAAGCCTTTGACTTCTTTCGCAACCCTACCTGCACCCTTAGGCATTGTCGTTTTAGCTGTGTGGATGACATCTGTGGGTTCGCGCCTTCTTGCTCTATATCTATTTCATGTTTGGGTGAAGGCGACTTGTCTCCCTCGCTCTCTTTCTCAGTTGCCTTTTGTTGTTCTTCTGCCTCGTTCGCAGCATCTCATGCTGCTTGGGCCTTCGCTGTTGCCACTTTGTTCCTACGCTTCTCTACCAACTGTCCCATCTGCAATATCGCCTCATCCTTTTTCCTATGCACAACAGACTTCTCCATTTCCACCATGGAGCTGGCTAGAGCACACCACTCCGGCAGCCACGAATCAAGGACGACGAATATGACGACGAATCAAGGACGACGAATATGACGAATATGACGAATATGACATCGTCTATGACTCCGTGAAGCTTTGTAGACTGTTATAGACCATGGGTGATAACTGTGGCTTGTCATTAATCCCCATTCTGATGTTCATCTCCATGAGCACCCAGAATATCCTACTATCCCTGATTCTCTGCGCATCTCTAGTTTCCCATAGGGAAGCATACTTTGCTACCTCCAGAAAGTCTTGTGCAATCGTCAGGAACTGGATGTCCTCGAGCAATTCCCATGCCACCAGCATGATGGACAATAGAAACCATGCATACTGAAGAGTCTTCCATTGCTCCTCTACCTTGCAGCTGTTCTCAAGGAACTCTCTGCACAAGTAGTCTGCTCGGTTAAACTGGACACCTTTTGCACATTGCCTGACAAGTGCAACCATCGGCACAGGCACCTCATCCGCATGACACTTCCGCATAACCGTTCTGGCCAATATTTGCATCGTGACTTTGACCATAGTGTTGTTGGTGTAGGAAATCATGTATCATCTCTTATTCTTCTCCAGCCTGAAGTTCTTCTTCATGGCCTCTGCGATGGCCAAATCATCACTTTTACCCTCCAAGACGTTCACTGGTTCCTCCACTTTGCAAGGGACTCGAGTAATTCTGTGAATTAAGTGGTTCATGATGGGGATGGGCTCATCCAGCCACAAGCACCCACCATGCACCAGGCAGAGCAACTGTCTGATGAAAAAAATAGTCACTAGGGCGCGAATGCAGCACCTAGAGAAGGTTTAACAGTCTTTCCTTTTATACACCTCTTAGCCACTTATGCAGTTCCAACTCTATAAATCCCGTCGGCGCATCTTCTTCTAGCATATCAACTATGTGGTTACCAAATCTGGGAACTTCAAGTGGTTTGTGAGTTCCCAGTCTTCAAATTTTAGTACAAGAACTCACCCCAAGTGCGCTCCTTAAAAAATGATGTCGTCAGGGAGCAGCAGAGTCTATAGAGAGCTTTTGCTCTCACCTATGTCTTTGGGCACCCTTGCTTTTCCCTTCTGCGAAGGAACATATGCGAGCAGCCTAGTCAAAGGGTCCGCACCCTGGGTTTCCACCTCCATTTCTACATCCTCCTCCTCCTCTACCAGGTTTCTTCAAATTCTTCCTCCTCATCAACCTCCAAATTGATCGCCTTGCCCTTTTCTTCCATGGTAAGCCTAGTCCTTAACGGATTCCTAGGGGACATGCGTACTGATACCATAGCCTGCTCGTCTTTCTTGGGTCTTGTTGTACGCGGTGATTTAGGCATTTCTACAACTATCTCGGCACTTTCTAGGACTTCTACTCCGTAATGACCTATGTCGCTTCCTCAACAGTCATTGCTCTGGTATCCATGGCTTCCTCAAATTCTGCCATAGTGCTATTCCACAATTCTCTCAACGACTCAGGTAAGTGCTCAAACAATGACTTTGCCTTCAAAATATCAAACAAGTCTAGGTTCATGAGTGTTTGGGCACGCAACAACTCAGTTCTCAAACTTCCAAGTGTTGTTTGTTGGACACCCCTTTGTAATTTATGAATTTGAATTCGACCATTCTCCCCACATTCAATCCATTAATGCTCGCTTGGCAACAGATTTTCAAGAATCTAGCCCATATATTTCGCCTTAAATGCCTATCGCATACTCTATTTCGTCTCAAACAAAGCATCACATCGTGAATAATGACTGTAATGGTCACTTTCCAGCCGACCCACATGGCAGTGCATCTACCCTCGCATTGTCGCAGACCCTGTGATATTGTAGGTATCCATTTTTTTGTTAACAATTTTTATATCCTTTTATATTTTTTGATTGATTTCGAGGTCCTGTCATGCGGAAAGAGTTATTTTTGCTGACAAAACTAACCTCCCTAGGAGTCTAAGACTCTCTAGTGACAAACAAGACAATTAAGAGCAATCCTTTTCTAAACATACATTATTCTATGAGAAACCAAGTGTTTTTCGATCCTACCTCAAGTCCAACGCTTGTTGTAGCAGTCCAGCCTCGTCGATCCAGATGAGCTCCTCCTTCACTTTGAAACCTGCATACACTAACAATCAAACGATTACATAACACCTGAATATTCCATAAAACAAAGCATATTCAACATATAGACCAAGGAGTATATGAAACAATTCATTAACAACAAATCATTGAGAAGAATGGACTTATTTGTATTAAGAAAACAAAAAAGAAACCATTACAACCTGAGCCTTGGTGTTGTGCAAGTTCCTCCCAGGGTCCAGCAAGAGTTTTCCTCTACTTTGACAAGCTCACCCACTTCCAAATGAAACAAGAAAGGATGGTAATCTCTCCTCACAAGTTTACAATGGAAGTCCTAATTCCAGCAGCATCTACCCTTTGGAATGTTCAGCTTTCAACCTCCCCTCCTCTGGCCCAATGCCTGTATTTATAGTGTTCTAGAGGAAGTTATTCAGTTCCAACATCAATGGGATACTCCCTCTTTTGGATGGGGTAGCTCCTCTCTTGATGGGATAAGTTCCTCTATCATAGGGATGCATGAACCATCTGGAGGCGCTCAATACACGTCAAACACTCTTCTAGAAAGCTCTAGAAGTGACCACAAGTAACTTTTTTAAGATGAAACTCGCGCCTTTTGACCTTTACAGGAGTACGCACCCATCCCTTGACTTACAGAGCGTACAAGTACGCAGGTACAATGAGCTTTGGATGCGTACACGCAGGCAAGGTAGAGAGAACCTGCGTACCCAGAGATAAACATGATTTTTAATGACTTTCTCTCTTTTTTGAAGTTTGACATGGAGAGCAGAGGTATAAGGCTTGACAAGGAGGATAATATGACTATTGATGGAGCCATATTAACTGCAGATAGTCATGGTGACCAATTTCAGTGTAACAGATTGCCTCCTAAAGTGCGAAGCCTGTAATAGATAAGGGTTTTATATCATCTAGGAAGGGTGAAGTACTTTATCATTTCAAGGATTATCTCGTGGAGAGCCTGGTCAGAACCTGCAATTTTCAACACAAAATACGTGTATAAGATTATATCATCGCTGAGGTAGGCATTCCCATACTCAGATCAAAACTTTAACTAACAGACTAACTATTCTGATACAGGAAGGATTTCATAATACATCATAATCATAGACTCGTGTAGACACAGTATGGACGCAGCCATCTGTTTATAATTGGTCTACAATATAATGAATACAAAACTCCTCGCAGCCTGGATGGTGGAAACTAGATCCAGGGTCTTCATCTCTACTTCCCGATTTGGTACGATTCTAGCCATGCAAATAAATGAGTCGATGTCGAACATGGTAGAAACCACTTGATTACCGGTCAATGATGTAAACCGTTAACAAGTGTGGGAGAAACCACCAGTAATGTCAATGGTTCTCAAAGTACCCAGCACAATCCATGAGATGTGAATGAAAGAGT
The DNA here is from genome assembly GCA_000404065.3 of Pinus taeda. Taxonomy (NCBI): domain Eukaryota; kingdom Viridiplantae; phylum Streptophyta; class Pinopsida; order Pinales; family Pinaceae; genus Pinus; species Pinus taeda. Next base: position 1,472 of record APFE031211568.1, on the reverse strand, counting down.
CGATGTCGAAAATTTCATGGAATCCTTCGATCGCAAGTCAATGATGAAAACTGACATCGAAGGCGAGAAACCTGCCATTGATGCATGCAGACTCCAAGGTACTGACGATTCCTAAGTCAACTCTCTAGATTAATGTGCTGAGGTCGATAGAAAGCGACTCGTCGCAGGCAAGCCCACAACACGAAATCATAGTTCAAGTTGAAGAAATGTTGCTGCAAGGACTGACTCAATGATGACACAATGAATGATAGGTATTTTGCGGTTGAATGTTTTGTTTCAGACCTCTTGAACACAAAACGACACAACAGATGGTTTGGCGACGAATGACTCAAGGTCGACTCCCATAACCCGGCTAAAGGTGTCAAATGATCTTCGTCAACTGTGAGACAAGGGATTTCCGAACCCAGGTGAATGCATAAGTGTCGTGTTCAAGAGTGGTAGTGAGGTTTTATTTCTGAGACAAAAGGATATCAAATAGGCTCATTCTTCTCACTTTTCCCCCACCATTTCTGGCAAGTACCTCTTTATTTTTTACAAGCTTGAGGAGGATAACATATGCTTGTTTGTAAGCTCATCCTTCGGATGATTCCAACTTAGTTTTGATGCAAACCCTAAGAAGGAGTGGTCTGTTCCTGTTTGTAATAGAACAGGTCCTTTACTGTGAAATTTTAACGAGTCCAGTATAGGAGAAACTCGACGTTTTTCATATTTAGAGAGTCTGAAAAACTTAGAGACTCCAGAATGGACTTTTTCGTAAATTTGTGTCTCCTAAGCCCGAAAAAGTATAAAATAATACCTAGGAGAACCGCTTGATCTTGCGACCAAGGATATTTTCATAGTTAGTGTCTTTGACCTGAAAAGTAAAAAGCGATCAAGGACACGTCGTTTTATTCCCAGTATCGAATTGAAAACGACAAAAATCCGGCAATCTTTTCCTGTTTTTACGGTCAGAAAAGAGCTATAAGGGGACCGTCTTTTAATTCCATTTTAACGAGTGTAAAAGAGACACTCGGCAATCTTTTCATATTTTAGGAGTCAGAAAAGGGCTTAAAAGATGACTCTGATGTTTCACTTTTTCGTAAGTTTTAACGAGTTCGAAAAAATGATAAAAATGTACTCTACGAGATCATTTGAAAAACTTGACCTAAAACTACAAGAAAATTATGCAAAAAACTGAAATAACTAACCTAAAAATAATCTCGGGATTTTCATGAGTTTAATGAGTCTTGAAAATAACCGAAATGACTCAAGATAGGTTTCATTTTTACAAAAGCTTGAAACAAAGAAAAACTATGCTTCGAAGTAGTTTCATTTTTACAAAGCTTGAAACAAAGAAAAAATTATGCTTGATGCCCCCTAAGCATAACTTCTAGAGCGCATGCCCCCCAGCTTCATTTCATTCAACCAGTTGGATGAAATGAAGGTTTAGATACGAGATCATTTGAAAGACTTGACCTCAAACTATAAGAAAA
>APFE031211565.1:0-11632 GCA_000404065.3 Pinus taeda | reverse complement strand
AAGATGCATTTTCATGGACTCCAGAAGCAACAAAGGTCTTCGAATATCTTAAAGAGGCAATGTGCCAAGCACCGGTCTTAGCTACACCAGACTTCACAAAAACCTTTATTGTGGAATGTGATGCTTCCGGAAATGGAATTGGTGTTGTTTTAATGCAAGATGAAAAACCCATTGCTTTCGAAAGTAGTCCAATCAAGGAAAAGTATTTACACAAAGCTATTTATGAGAAGGAAATGTTGGCAATACTACATGCACTTAAGAAATGGTGACCCTACCTAATGGGAAGACACTTCAAGGTAAAAACGGATCATGATAGTCTTAAATACTTTTTAGAACAAAGATTATCCTCTGAAGAACTACAAAAATGGGTCACAAAGATGTTGGGTTATGACTTTGAAATCATATACAAAAAATGGAATCAAAATGTTGTGGCAAATGCACTCTCAAAAAAGGATGAGAATGTGGAAGCATTGTTGTGCGCCATTTCTATTATTCAACCAGATTGGATAAACGAAGCAAGGGAGGAATGGAAGAATGACGAAGAAATGTGGGAACTTATTCGAAAGTTACAACAAAATTCCAATACATCTGATACATTTAGTTGGAAAAATGATTCGTTATGATACAAAGATCGCTTATACCTCTGTAAGAATTCCCAACTCAAACAAAAAATTCTTCTGAAATTGCATGCTTCTCCCTTAGGAAGGCACTCCGGATTTTTAAAAACTTTCCATAAGGTTAAGAAGGAATTTTTTTGGGATGGCCTTAAATTGGATATTCAAAAGTTTGTGGCGAAATGTTTGGTATGCCAACAAAATAAAGCTGAAACAATTAAGACACTAGGTCTATTACAACCTTTATCCATTCCAAGCCAATGTTGGGAGGAGGTTTCAATGGATTTTATCACAGGTTTACCCAAGTCTGAGGGAAAGAGTGTCATCATGGTGGTAGTTGACAGACTTACCGAGTATGCACACTTTTGTGCATTATCACATCCATTTAAAGCCAGTACAGTTTCTACAACATTTATGGAAACAATTCAAAAGCTACATGGAAACCCAAAGATTATTGTAAGTGACAGAGATCCCATTTTTACAGGAAATTTTTGGACAGAATTATTTTCTTGTCTTGGTACTCAGTTAGCTCATAGCTCATCTTATCATCCTCAATCTGATGGGCAAGCGGAGATAGTAAACAAATGTTTGGAAGGATATCTACGTTGCTTTGTATCTAATAAACAAACACAATGGGTCAAACAGTTGCCTCTGGCTGAATGGTGATATAACACTTCCTTCCATACTGCAACAAAATGACCCCATTTATGGCACTTTATAGATATCCGCCACCATCCATCACATCATATTTAAGAGAAAATTATAAGGTTCAAGCAGTGGAACATCACATCGAGCATCAACAACAAGTTCTCCAACTCTTAAAGGATAACCTCATGTTGGCGTAGAATAGAATGAAACAACAGGTAGATCAACATCACAGTGAAAGAAGTTTTGATGTAGGTAATTGGGTATTCCTACGGCTACAACCATATAAACAAATGTCCCTCAAGCAAGCTAAAAAGGATAACAAATTGTGACCAAAGTATTATGGTCCGTACAAGGTGTTGCAAAAGATTGGTACTATGGCATACAAATTTGAGCCTCCTACAGCTTCTCGAGTGCACCCAGTTTTCTATGTTTCATGTTTAAAGAAGGTTATAGGCGACAATCTCCCAGTTCAAACAATATTGCCAGAAATTGACGAGGAAGGAAAAATTATATTGGAACTGGAAGCATTCATAGAAACAAGAACTCGCCAATCATGAAATCGATCCATTTCAGAGTATCTCATCAAGTTGAAAAACTTATCCGCTAAAGATTCCACATGGGAGGATGAGAATTTTATACAGAAGCATCCAGAACTACTCAAGCGTTGAGGACAACACTTTTTTGAAGAAGAGGGGCATGTTAGGTCCCTATAATACTAGTGATGCCCCATTAATATTGTAGTTGTATACCTTATTAATATTGTTGTGCCCCCATTGTCCCCATATTGTTATTACTGTGCCCCATAGAATCCCTCTATTGTTATTTTTGTGCCTTTATATTATTATTGGTAGGTCGGCTGGGTTATATTGTGACTCCTTAGACTCCTATATATAGAAAGGGGGTTTTGTCATTTGAATCATCCAAGAATTTTTCATTTATGTAATGTAAAGGAGGTTGCCCCCTCGAAGAGGCTGAATTCTAAGGTGTTGATCTATTTTTTCCATCTTTCTGTGAGCTAGTTTCATAACAAACCTCCTGGTTCACATCCCCCATCAACCTGCACATAGGCGATGTAAATCCTTTTCTGCACCTAAGGTTCGTCGGGCTATGCATGTGGCGAATCAAGGGTGGACTTGTAGGTATTCATGCGAGTTTGTTGTTCACTCTTTGAAGTGGCTACAAGTATCTTAGTGTTATGCCTTGCTAGGCCATCTTCACTAGTTATGGTTTCTTATTGATGGTGGATTCCCTAGCTAGTGTTTGGAAACATTTGAAGTGTCCTATCTTATGACAAGCATGAATGACATGTATCAACTTGTCATAGGCTAATTGGCCTATACTTCTAACTTTATTGTTTGTAGAAATGAAGTACATTGCTATCCACAATTTCTGTAGTTGAGGATCTAATTTTTACCATATATTCACATAGAGATTAGAGTAGTTTATGGTGTTGCTCATATATTCTAATTTAGCATCTTGTGCCCATCATTGTGAATTGAATATAGGAGTCAACAAATAATTGTGTTTCATTAATGAGATTAAATTAGAGTCGTTATAATTGTATTGATGTGAGGGTTGAAGGAGCTAGGGTTTGTGACAACCAAAATCTAGAGAAGACATGATCTACTAGGGTTTGATATATTTGGGTGACAAGGAACTAGGATATGTGACGAACAGATAAGTGAGAAATTAATGGTCGGCTTGGTGGTATTCATGCTAGTTTGTTGGGCACCCTTTGAAGTGGCTACAAGTGGCTTAGTGAGATGCCTTCCTATACCATGTTTGCTAGTTATTGTTTGTAGTTGATGGTGGATACCCTATCTAGGATTTAGAAGCATTCCAAGTGTCCTAGTATTTTTCAAGCTTAATAGACATGTTGTGCCAACTTTTGATAAGCTAGTTGGTATGTACTTGTAACTATGTTTGAATTTGTAACTTTTGATAAGCTAGTTGGTATGTACTTGTAACTATGTTTGAATTTTTATCTTGTTAATTTTTTCACTAATACTTAACCTATTTTGCAGTCATTGTTTGGATTGTTTGCTAACTCTTGTGTGGTAGATTTTGAAGAGCAATCTCCTACAACATCTAGCAAGTGTTTGCAGGACCTTTTGCAAATGTTGGGGGTTCGATTTCCAAGGATGTCATGAGCCATTTTGAAGCTTATTTTGGCCAAGTCGAGTTCACTAGGGGTCTGCCCATTTTCCTTTCTAAGCCATGGGCATTTGGAGGAAAGTCACACCTTGTTTCCCTTGCATAAGTTTTGTGAGATCTTGTTACTACTTTCTCAAGAAATGAGGTCTAGTGTCCAAGTTTCAAGCAATTATTGTGAGGACCCTCCTTGAAGTTTAGTTGAGGACTTTGAAGGGCCCTCTTCTCATTGTAATACTAATAAAAGATCTAATTTGTTTGTGGGAGCTTGAGATTTCTCCCATGGTATTCTATCTCCCCATTTAGAGGGAGTCTTCTCTTGGGTTGATTGACATTTGCATGGTTTAAGCTTTCATACTTCATTTACTTACATGCATGCTTTAATTGGGAATTAATACAACCTCAGTATCACATTTCATTAAGTTAAAGTTTGTTACAATTTCATTTGAGCTTTGCATTCTTTATTTCATTGTTATTTGAAGCTACAAGCTTACACTTTACTTTGGGCAATTCATCCTTTATATGCAAGCATTTAATATTCTTAACAAACTTTGATTCGTTTCCATTTACCTTGGTAAATTGTTTCATGAGCACTTGAATACATGCTTCAATTCTATGCTACATTGTTATCTTGAATATACCATGTTTGCTAGTTATTCTATGATAAAAATTCAAACATAGTAGTCTAATTGTCGAAGCAAGTTGTATACCTCCACTAATAATATTTTTGGTTTGGCTCAAGTAAAGGCAAAGGCAACACCAACTCCTAAGCCTAGAAAATTTACAGGAAAGTCACTTTTCATTCACAAAGTAAAGGAGACTAAGATAATAAGCAAGGTATGCCAAATGTAAACATAACCATCGAAGATAGAGAATCGCCCACCAAAGGATGAAGTCTTTTAGGATCAAGTGGCTCAATATCCCTCTTGAAGGCATGGTATTGTTGATTTGGAGTAGCATCGGACGTGCTCTAGGCCTCAAACTTTGCAGGGAGGCTCAAGCACATGTATGCCAAAGAACCCAGAAAGCATTTTGGGAAATTCCACCCAAAAACAATTTTATTAAAATAATTAATATTTTTAATGGGCCCCTAAGTCTAAACTTAGGAAATTAAAATATTAATGGGTATTAATCTAATCGTAAGTGTAACTTCTAGAAGAAGACAAGGATCAAGCTAAAATGATCTTAGCCATTCATTAGCTTTTAATCTGGGTCGTTGAATGTCAACGAGAAGATTATTTAAGGAATCTTGTGGGTCATTTGCAAAACACACCGAGAGATCAAGAGATCGAATTTCTGAAGTGAGAAGTTCTCAGGAGGAAATTCTAATCACACCTTGTCGTCAGTCGAGCATGTATCCATTGGGAACACCTTTTCGTGGTCAAGCACATCTAGGCGAGCCACGCCTTGTCTTCAGTCAGGTGCACCTCGACTAGGCACCCACTTCGTGTTGAATCTCCAATTTGTTCCAATCATTCCACCAAACTCATCTAGGGTGTGTTCTTCATGCACTTGTCTCACTGACTTCTTCCCATCGAACTCCCCTCGGGTGAGCTTTGTTGAGAAATCTAGGGCATTCAATGTTAAGGATTTCTCTTCTTGATAATTGCTTTTGATATGCTTTTTCTTCAATTACTTATGATCTTTCACTTTGTTAGTCTATTAGCATGTTCTTTTCCATCAAGAAAATTATCAAAATAAAGACAAGTGACACAATATATGGCTTCTCCAACCAGGGAGAAACCTCTCACCTCTAGAGAGGAAAACCCGATAAAATTCTTCTTCTAGATCTTCAACTGATAAGTACCAAGATCATGACACTGACCCTTGACTCTTAGTATCCTCTTTCAAGAACCTTGTCATTAACCTAGTCTTCTTTGTCCTTCCTTCTCTTGCTTCTTCTAGAGATACTTGGTCTCTACTTCTTATGGTGCACCTTCACAATTTCCCTAGAGAATCTCGGTCTCTAGGTCTTCTAGAGAAACTCAGCCTCTACTTCACTATTCCAGAGGATTCCTTCCTTCGATATCCGAGAAGAAACTTATTCACTACCTTGCAGAAGATTCCTTATTCGCTGCCCCATAAGATATTGCTGCCCCAAAAGAATCTACTTCGTTGTCCCAGAAGAATCTACTTCATTGTCCCAAAAGAATTTGCTTCGATTTTCCTAGAAGATTCTTCCTTCGATACCCTAGAAGAGTGTCCATTTTATCCTAAAGAAAACCCTTTCTTACTGCCTCCTTTTCGCACTTCCTTTTGTGCTTCTTTGTTGGAATTGAGTTCGAACTTGATGCTTAGAATGGAGGTCGAGTTCCCCTACTTATACCCCTCTTCTTTGGGTCTTTAGGCCGACTTGACAACTAGATGTAGGCCAACTTGTCTTGGCAGCTTCTTTCATGTTTGTAGTCCGACTTGGAAAGATTTTGTGACAAGTTCTTTGGAGGATACTTTACATAGACAAGATGAGATTTTACATAGTGTAACATGACTTCATTTACATGACAATGACTCTTATGTTTTATGACTAGATGACAAATAAATCCTAAAGAATCTCAATGGGAGTCTTGACTCAAAAACAAAATCCTTGCTCATGAAACCCATGAAGCAAGTCAATACAATAATTTTCATTTATTTACGTCTCTTTACATAAAATCATAATTACATGTCATTATGAAGACCGAACCTAGTTACAACTTTCAACACACTCTTCGTGTCGACCAGGTCATTCCACCGAACTCGACTCCCCCTAAAAAAGGTGTGCTCAAGCGCCTAGCCTAAGGGCTTGATATCCCCTCGCCCCCTCACTTCAAAATGGTTGTCGTCCTCGACAAGGCACCCCTTGACAAACTTCTTAACCAAAGCCCGAAGATTGTCCTCATCATGAACAACCTCTGCATCAACTGTCTTCATCAATACAAAAGAATCTCATCTCCAACATACATACCATGTCTATTCATGTATCGAAACCTGTAAGAATGACATGTGTTGGATCCCCTCATGTAATTGACTAGTCAGGTAGCTAATTTGACAGTAGCATCAACTCCATAAGAACACATGCACCCAAACATGTGCACCCATTGTCACCTCTTCCCTGTCACACAATCTTTCCTCAAGTTCTGCTCATCATGAAGTGCCATTCAATGGCATCTCAATTTCCCAGGGGTCTCACCATCTCAAGCAAGTTCTAGTGAGCCTATCTCCTTCATGAGTTTCAAAAAGATGGTGGTGTGGGGAAGTCATACGACTTCCCTTTCTACATCACATGGCCATCTCTCTTTGTCTCCGAGAAGAATCCACCCATCCCTGGTATGAACCCTTCATACTTCTCTACAATACAATTTATCAAAGGAGGATAGGAACACCTACCCATACTCTCTTCCATCAACTTCATCGAAACTGGATCGTTATGGCTTAGTGTCTTCACGGTTCAATCCTGGTCCACGAACATCCCTCCATCTTCATCCTCTTCTCGGTTTGATTCCTACTCCAAACTCTCAATCCATCTATCAACATCTTCTTCCTCCAAATCGACACTAGGGTAGTACTAGCAAAGTCAAGGAGAAAAATATTAGAGGAAGGATGTGTTGGATAAATGATTAAGCAATCCCATCGCTGCAGTCTACAAGATGCAACAACCAAAACCAACGTTCCAAGGAAGTAACAAGGAGGAAGGAGCATGTTGACTAAAACCATCTACGAAGAAGTATCTCAAGTTGGGCCCTACTCATGATAATGACTTAGAGGGAATCAATCACTAGTGTGGTGACCAAAAAACAAGAAAATATAGAGAGAGAGAGAGTCAAAAAGAAAAGAATGGAAAGACTAATTCCTGCCATTGGCATGAATGATTCACTAGTGGGAGACTACTATTGCATGCGAAAAATTCAAGCATGGTAATCTCATTGTCCAAAAAAGCTACATACATCCACTAATAATATTTTTGGGTTGGCTCAAGTAGAGGCAAAGCCAACACTGACTCCTTAGCCTAGAAAATTTACAGGAAAGTCACTTGGCATCCACAACGTAAAGAAGACTAGGACAATAAGCAAGGTATGCCAAATGTAAACAAAACCATTGAAGATAAAGGGTCATCCCCCAAAGGATGAAATATTTTAGGATCAAGAGGCTCAACATCCCTCCAGAAGGCATGTTGTAAGCCTCAAAACATGGTGAGGTTTCCCTCCTAAAAATAACTTCCCTCAAGCAAGCTAATTAGTAGCCTCAAAATCTAGAAGCCACGCCACTAGGGCACACCTCTGAGCTATGAGATTCCTGAGTACCCTGAGGTGTGCGACACCAGCGCACTTTCTCCTCAATGGTGAAACCAACTTGAGTTTACTAATGCTCGTACTAGGCCTCTAGCCCATGTACCCTATGCCAAGACTGATATCTTATACTTGCGAAATTCTTGTTCAATTAAATCTCACTACAATAGCCACTTCAAAGCTTAACTTCAATTAACTTAATTTCAACTATAATCGCATTCATTCATAAACAACACGAATCATGTACATAAATAACACTTCAATAAACGAGAGGGGGAACTCCCAAAACAATTTCCCAACTAAACTATGACTATAAAACTTCCATACACAAAACTTTGTTTTATAATGGACTTCAGTTTGATTGGGAAGAACTCCAAACAGTTCGCTAACACAAGCCCTTACAGATAAAAATATACAATAACCCAGTTACAATGCTTCAACTAGCCATACACAACCAAACCCAATAACTATCCATGTTGTGTCCTTTCAACCTACACACAACCTCGATACACAAATACCCTACGATGTACCACTCTCATCAATGCACAAGCTTGCACAAATTCCTTCCGCAACTTTCTTTAGGGAGCGATCTCCTTCGTGAGACCCAACTCTCTTCTTCTTTCGTTGTCTCCTTTTCTAGAGATGGCAGGTTGTTGATCTTCAGTTGATTGATGTTCTAACTCCTTTCATATCATCTTATATATATGAGTCACCCTCCATGAAAAGTCATGTCTCTTCCAAGAGACGTGTCGATTGGGCGTTTGAGCCGACCTTCCTTCGTTTGAGCCAACCATAAACTCCAAATTATGTCACATCATTTGTCGCATACAAACTTTCCTTCAGTTCAACTTCAGTCGTGTGCCTTCGTGTCTCATCCTCGGTCATGTACCTTCACAACTCTGGCGAACGTGTCTCATCTCAGCACATATTATCTTCAATCGGGTGCATCTTGGCTAGGTGCACCTTGTCTTCGATTGGGTGCACTATGATAGACACCCTCGTCGTGCCGACTCTCAGATTTGTTCTTATCATTCCACCAAACTCATCTCAGGTGCGTTCTTCGTGCGCTCGTCTCACCAAAGTCTTTCCATTGAACATCTGAAGCGCGCCCTCCATGCCAACCAAGTCATTCCACCGAACTCGACTCGGCCTAACTCAGGCGTGCTCAGGTGTCTAGCCTAAGGTCTTGACATCCTCCCCCATGTCAAAATGGTTGTCGTCCTCAACAACACACCCCTCGGAAAATTTCTTAACCAAATCATAAAGACTCTTCTCATCATGAACAACCTTCACATCATTTGTCTTCATCAATACAGAAGAATCTCGTCTTTGACATATATCCCATGTCTATGCATGTATCGCAACCTGTAAGAATGACATGTTTTGGACCCCCTTGCGCAATCGACTAGTCAGGTAGCTAATCTAACTGTAGCATCAACTCCACAAGAACACATGCACCCAAACATGTGCAAACATTATCACCTCTTCCATGTCGCACAAAATTTCCTCCGACTATGCTCATCATGAGGCGCCATTCAATGGTATCTCAAGCTTCTAGAGGTCTCACCATCTTGAGGAAGTGACAATAAGCCCATCTCCTTCATGAGCTTCAAAAAGGTGGTGGTGCGGGAAAGTCATACGACTTCCCTTTCCACAGAACAATGCCCTATCACCTCGTCTCCGAGAAGAATCCACCCATACTTGGTATGAACCCTCCATACTTTTCTGCAATATACTCCTCTTCACGTTGATCCTCGATCATGTGCCTTCGCAAATCGGACGGGCGCATATTATCTTCAGCTAGGCGTGCCTTATCTTCGATAGAGAGTGCTCTGGTTGGGTACCCTTGTCGTGCTAACTCACCAAGTTGTTCCAATTGTTCCACCAAACTCATCTTGGGTGTGCTCTTCATGTACCCATCTCACCAAAGTCATTCAACCAAACTCATCTCGGGGGCGCTCTTCGTGTTGTCCAAGTAATTCCACCAAATTTGACTCGGCCTAAATTGAGCACATTCGAGTGCCTAAGCCTGAGTGCTTGACGGTGGGAGGTCCACACGCGTCAAGTGAAAAGGGCCAAATATGTTGAAAGCTCCTCCAAAATAGCTCAAAAGTTCAAGGAGAGGTTTCGAACATAAGAACATATCCTAAAAATCATGAAAGTGACCTCCAAAAATTATGAAATGACCCTCTCCAAGTCAAAAATAATGAAGCCACATGTTCGCAAATAGCAAGTAGATGTGTCTGCAAAGGGTTGGGAGCTCTATTCCCAGGTAAAATAGCTAGAAAGATGATGAAATATGAGGTCGTTCAATGATATTAACCATGAAATGTCAAGAGGATGCCCATGCATGTAAAATTTGCCTAAATGGTCCTTAAATGAAGTGACCAATGTCGTCGCATATGTGTACTACCATGTCAACTATGAAATTGGCCCATGAAATGTGATGCCACATGAACAATCATAGAATCATCTCCCATTGTCCCAAGCCAAAATGTGTCAAATACATAAAATGGGGTCCACGCTAAACAAGCTAGATAATAGTAGTGTTAAAAAAGAAGCATATATGAAATGCAAAAAGCCTAAGAAGATTAGTTAGAATTGCGATAGTTATAATTCACTAAAAAAAAGAGATGTCTTGATGTTGGAGCTTGTTCAAGGATGTTTCCAAGGTAAGAATATATCCTCATAATCATCCAAGCGACCTCGTCAATTGCAAAATAGATGGAAATAAAGGACATCTAAAGTGGCAAAGTCCGTGAAATAGCTATGAAACTACGAGATAGCTATGCCCACTTCTAGCTACCTAGGGTGCAAGAGATACAAAGACTGGTAAAGCACCAATGAAGGCAAGATTTGGAAACACGATCACCATGGTAGCTCTAGCATGAGAAGAAGTGACTTTCGAAAGACAAAAGCAAAGGCTACATGAGACAATGCTATCACAAAACAAGCAAAGGTGTGAGTTGTGATGAACTAGTGACATACTAGTGAAGACAAAAATATCTAACATGAGTATGAAACAACCAAAACCAGCGTTACAAGAAAGTAACAAGGAGGAAGGATCATGGTGACTAGAACCATTTAGGAAGAAGTATCTCAAGTTGGGCCCACTCATGACAATGACATAGAGGGAATCAATCAGTAGTGAGGTGACCAAAAATAGAGTTGACAAAATAAGAAAATATAGAGAGAGAACCAAAGAGAAAATAATGGAAAATACATTCCCATATTCCCACCATTGCCATGAATGATTCAGAAGTGGGAGACTATTATTCTATGACAAAAAATTTTAACATAGTAATCTAATTGTCGAAGCAAGTTGTATACCTCCACTAATAATATTTTTGGTTTGGCTCAAGTAGAGGCAAATGCAACACCAACTCCTAAGCCTAGAAAAATTACAGGAAAGTCACTTTTAATTCACAAAGTAAAGGAGACTAAGATAATAAGCAAGGTATCCAAATGTAAACAAAACCATCGAAGATGGAGGTCCCCCAAAGGATGAAGTCTTTCAGGATCAAGTGGCTCAATATCCCTCTTGAAGGCATGGTATTGTTGATTTGGGGTAGCATCGGGTGTGCTCTATGCCTCAAAGTTTGCAGGGAGGCTTGGGCACATGTATTCTAAAGAACCCAGAAAGCATTTTGGGAAATTCCACCCAAAAACAATTTTACTAAAATAATTAATATTTTTAATGGGCCCCTAAGTCTAAACTTAGGAAATTAAAAATATTAATGGGTATCAATCTAATTGTAGGTGTAACTTCTAGAAGAAGACAAAGATCAAGCTAAAATGATCTTACCATTGATTAGCTTTTAATCTGGGTCGTTGAATGTCAATGAGAAGATTATTTAAGGAAGCTTGTGGGTCATTTGGAAAACACACCGCGAGATTAAGAGATCGAATTTCTGAAGTGAGAAGTTCTCAGGAGGAAATTCTAATCGAGTAGAT
>APFE031211561.1:155441-179720 GCA_000404065.3 Pinus taeda | reverse complement strand
AAATGAAGACCCTGGATCTAGTTTCCACCATCCAGGTTGCGAGGAATTTTGTATTCATTATACTATGGACTATTCATAAACATATGGCTGCGTCCATACTGTGTCCACATGTGTCTGTACTTATTATGTGTTACGAGATCATTCCTATATCAGAGCAGTAGTTAGTCTTCTAGTCAATTTTCAGTCTCTTAGTCAGTTTTTATCTGAGTATGGGAATGCCTACCTCAGCGATGATATGATCTCATATATATATATTTTGCATTGAATGTTTTACAGGTTCCAACCGGGCTCTCCGCAAGATGATCCTCGAAATGATAAAGTACTTCACTCTTCCTAAATGATAAATGAATCCTCATCTACTACAGACTTCGCACTTTAGGGGGCAATCTGTTACACAAAAATATCATCACCTTGATTATTTGCAGTCAGTATGGGTCTATCACTACCCATACCAGCCTCCTAAGCAAGTCTCAGACCTCAGCTCTTCAAAACAAGCTTTGGAAATGAGAGAAAGACATCAAAAAGCAATGTAACTCTGGTTCCGCACTTTCTCTCACTTTTTCCTGGGGCCCGCACCCTTTGTTCAGAGTACCTGCATACTTCTACGCTTTGTATGTAAAGGGGAGGGTGCATACCCCTACGAAATTCAAAAGGCGCAATTTTTATCTTAAAAAACTCACTTTGGGTTAATTCTAGAGTTTCTAGAAGGAATTTTGACGTGGATTGTTCGCTCCAAAGTGGTTCATGCATCCCAAAAGAGGAGGAGCTAATCCCTTGTTAGGAGGAGCTATCCCTTTGAAGGAGGATTCTATCCCTTTGAAGGAGGACCTAGTAACTGACCTCCATTGCACTATAAATTGAGGCATTGGGTTAGTGGTTGGGGAGGTTAGAAGCTGAACTTTTGAGGGTAAATGCTAGTGAAATCACGACTTCCTATTGAGCTTAAGAGGAGAGATCACATACCTTTTTGGCTTCATTAGGGAGTGAGTGAAGCTTGTCAAAGTAGAGGAGACTTCTTGTTGGACCCTGGGAGGAGCTTGTACAGCGTCAAGGCAAAGGTTGTAAAGTTCTTCTCCTTTTGAATTAATACAATCAAGCTCATTTTTCTCAACAAGTATCTCATGTTATTTGTTTCATGGACTCCTTGACTTTCATGTTAAATATGTTTTATAATATTGGTTTTTCAGGTGCTATTTAATCGTTTGCCTTGTTTGTGTTTGCAGGTTCGCGATAAAGGAACTCATTCAGATCAAAGAAGTGAGGGCATCCCCAAACTTGCGTTGGACATGAGGTAGGCCTTAAACACACTTGTTTGACATTATTTATAAAAGCACATTTAGAGAAAGATAGTGTCTGGTTAGTTTTCTTGTCATTAGGTCTTCTTTAGATTCTAGGAAGGTCTATCTTGTCTGCAAGATCGACTCATTTCGCGTGACAATAGTGACTATGAAAATTATTTAATTATTGATGATTTTATGTAACACGTTTAATGATTTTAGGGTTTCTGTTATGATGTAAAGTCATGGAGGTAAAGTCAAGGGATAAGGGGGTGAATTTATTTAATTGTTAATAATTTTATAAAATCAATTTGATGTTTTTTGGGTTTGTGTTATAATGTAAGGTCCTAGAGGTAAAGTGAAGGGATAAGTGGGTGACAAATTAGGAGGAGGTAGGATAAGAAGATAGAGTAAGGATCCAATTTCCACTGATTTTCCAACCCTTGTCGCGGTTAAGGTTGTTAGGGTGTTTACCCTAACAATAAAATATGTCGACTCATACCTGAATGTCCAATATCTTCATCACTTTGTTGTTCATATTGAAAATCAATCTCTCTTACAATTTTCACATCCTCCATCTATATCACACGATACTATCACTCAATCGTTAGAGGAGTCATATGTAGAAGGCACTGTTGCAAAACATAAATTCTCTTCTTTCTTCATTTTTTCTCATCTTTCAAGTTAAAAATTTTGTACCTACTTGTCCTGGACTCGTAATTTGTTAGGGCACCATGGTACATACACAGAGTGCCTTTCATGTGATTTATGTTTTTACTTTTGTATGGATGCATTCAAGCTTCAAACATTCTGGTTTGTATTTTCTTATATTTATTGTTTGTTGGTTTTCTTGTATATCCTTCTTGACATACATGCTCTCACCTACATGGGCCAACCAATGCACTGATGGTTGCATTTGAAGTATCACTTTACATGAGTTGGCCTATGTTCTACTTAGGTTAGGAGTAGGAATAGTTTTTTTTTTCTATTTGTTTATTGATTTTATTTACGTTTCTTTTATTTACCCCACTTCTTTCCTTTTGTTTGTTTTATTTTGCGGTTGTAGGTTAGTTTTCGCATGAAACCGTGTTTGACTTCTTAGAAAAGAAGGGTGAAGTTTAAGAGGAACTTGTACTATTATTAACACTTGGTTATCTGCCTATTCCTTCTCTTTATGTGAATCTTGCATTTCTTTTAGTCGATGATACCCTGATGGAAAATAAGTTCCTTTCAGAGAGAGTCATGGTGAAATCATGATGCTTGCATTCTTAACTAGTACCACCTACTCTAATCAGTTTTCTATTTTCGGTTAACCCTTTGAAACTAAGTCAAGTATAGTAAGGAGAGGGATAAAAATTAACTAGTATGTGAGAGGTGTATATAAATATCCTTCTCTTAAGGAACAACCTCTTCTGCTCTCAATAAGTCTGGATCCATCTTCCATCTCATGAAATAAATAAGTGTCTTTGCATAGTTATTTGAACAAATAAAAAAGAAAAAAAATGAAAAAATGAAATAAAGGGTGAAGGAAGAGAAAGGCTTCCTACGAAGAGAGGTGAAGGAAGTAACTCCACTAGGTAACTATCCAGGCTTGCTAGCAGTGGAGCAATGCTTGTTTTCCTAAAGTGACTCTGTCGGGGTAGTGTCCAGGCCTGCTAGCAACGAAGAAACGCTAGAGATGAAATTAAAACTCTGACAATCTATTTTACTTGTGCATCTACATACCCCTCCTCCCCAATCGAAAAAATATCAGTTTGACTTGCCTTGGTATTTGTGTCATCGATGAAGAAAATGGCAAGGACTACATCTTCAACTCAAGCTAAGTGAAGAAGCCATGATAAGCAAAGGACTGAACAATACTTCCGAAAGAGTTAGACTCACTTTGCATGAGTCAAGGTCCATACAAAGAGATGGAGTTCTAACAGTGTGTCACCAATGTTGTAGTGACTAAAACCACCCTCAAAATGTTTTCATATGCTTCGATTTTCGAGCCTTCCTTCTTAACCACAACAACTCATATCACATTGATCCAGGTATTCGTGCTTCAACTAAGACTTTTCTTTTCAGTTTGTCTTGTGTTTGCTTACTTATTTTATTTTCCAACTCACAAGTTGATCTCCTAACTTGGTCACAACCGGGCCTGCTCCATAAACTACAGAATCCTTGAGGGTAACTAGCTTTGTTGATGGGAATTGTGTAGTCTTGACTACCAATGATCCTTGAGATTAGAAAATGTGCAGTCATGAGGAGGCAGCCTAGCACCAAGCCCATAAATTGTGCAACTCTCATTGAGATCAGAAATTGTGTAGTGCATTGAGCCAGAAAGTTGCCCAGTTCCCAGAACTGCATTCTCTTTCCCGATAGTGTGCATGGAAAGTTTCCCCTGAAAAGGAAAAAATAAAAATAGAAAAAAACATCCCTAAAAAATAGGGATCTATTTTTAGCATTCCAAAGGAGGCACTTGCACCTTTTTTAGAAACTTCTGCCAAGTGTTGTTTTTCCTTAATTTTAGGCATGCATGTCATAAATCCTAATTTGTCCAAATCTATTTAATTCATGATTCTATATCTCATTTGCACACTTTATCTTGGAGCTCTAGCATTCTTGAGGAAATCAAGGAACCTTCGGTGCAATCGATTGTGCTTTTTTGGGTATTTTTTCTTTTGTCATATTTTGTTGCTTTTTCTATTGCTTTTTGTTGTTTGTCTTATGTGAGTGTTGTTTCACTTGTTTCTCTTCATGGTTGTTGGAATTTTGACTTGTTTTAAATTGTAGAAGTGTTGTTTCAATTTACAGATTTCCTTTCCCAAGTGTTGCATCATCTTTCCTATTTTTGCACCAATGGTTGTCGTTTTGGTGACTTTCCTCACTTACTTTGTTTTCCTTCTGTTTAATCAATTGTTGCACTTGATTCACATGCATCTACCTACACTTAGTTATATTTTCACTTAGATTCACACTATCTCTCAGATATGCTTATTTTAACACTTCCCTTGTGTAGATCTAGCTTTCCCTTGACTGGATCTCACTTTACACAATTGGCACTGTGTAACTTGGAGGCTCAAACCATAAGCTTGAACTCTATAATCGTGAAATCTAAGTTGGCTCCTACTGTGCACTACGTAGTTATAGGATCCAGCCTCTTAGCTTGGCCACTAAGAGTTTGCAATGTGTTGTCTATCCCAAGCCTTTTCCCAAGCTGAACTATGCAATGACCATATTTAGCCAGTCCTCCCTATTAGGAAAAATTATGCAATCCCTCACATCTATTGCTCATCTTGCTTCTTGAACTTGCCTTGAAGTTATTTTTCTTTAAACTGACATTTTCTTTCCATGAGTGTCCTCTTTGTCCCATAGGTAAAACAATTGTTGAGCACCTCTCTAGTAGTCATTGTTACCATGGAATCTAAGAGAGTTGCATCAAAGGAAACCATAGAGAGTAGTACTGGGGAAGTAGTTGACCAGACATCAGTTGATTTACCAGTGTATGAAAATAATCGGTTGTTTATAGAGAAGGGACCAACACTGACATGTCAATATATCAAAGACACTTTTGCAAAGGACTTTGAGGGAGATTTGGAGGATAGATAGGACTATCTTAGCATATGGCAGTTAGGGTTATACAATGTTTCATACATGTACCCTACCTTCCCATGTGCAGACATCATCAGCCCGATTGTATCACATATGGATGAACAAACTGTGACATTGAGAAGTGATATCGGACAAAATATTGCCACCTTTAGGGAAGAAGACTTTTAGTATATCTATCACTTTCCCGAGCCAGTGAAGTGCATGGACTCGCTCTTCTATGCCATCCACAACTATGTTAACACAAGAGACACTATCAAGTGTTGGATGAAATAACCATCGAAACTTCCACAAACACTCAGCCATGTGTACAAGATAAACTCGCTCAAGAATACTTGCCATCTCTTGATTATATTTGCTTGAACAATGCATGGTCAAGAGAGCAAAAGCCTTCCCTAAAGGGTGGGAAGTCTTATTGGACTAGTTGGTGAGTGATGGGAGTCCATTCAACTATTTGTATATGTTGGCTCAACAATTCAAGGCCCATGTAGCATAGGCTTGAAATACACCCAAGGATGAACATGAAAGATTCTATATGTCCGCATAATTATTTGATGCAATCTACGCACAGTAGTAGTTCCCTAGCATGAATTGGACATGGACACCATGCAAGATTGTCGTGGACATCTATTGCAAGTTTATTTTAGACTGTAGTTATTAAGGAGTAATGGCACGACTAACTAACCACTTTATCATCCCACTATACAAGCTTATATTTGGATAAGATCCACCTTGCATGTCCCGAGAAGCAATGGAGGTGATAGTAGACATTGCATATTGGTATGCCTCACCAAGGGACACCTTCATAAGAGTGTTTGGTAGAGAGAAGCCTTAGGATGTCTTACCAAGGTATGCCACTGAAAAAATGATCATGCAATAAGTATCATACCACCTTGCTATAGGGTTGTCAGTGACACTGCATAGGAAGAAGAAAGTGCCATGGCCCACTCTTCCTTTGTGGATTAGATTATACGCTATTAATAACTTCATAGTTGCAGATGCTGAGGCTAAGGAGATAGTCAAATTTGAGTTCGACACTAAGGAATTTAATCTGTATGATCCCCATCGTATTTGCGAGGACCATTGTATGAGATTTTACTTCCCATGGATCAACAGGGAATTTCATTAGCCAAAGGAGGATCCTTGGAGGTACTACTACAATGACTCCAAACTCAATGAATTGGTCAGTATATCAAGGACTTCAAAGGTTGCTCCATAGAAAATGACAGCTACGGAAGCAACAACAGCAAAAGGTAGAAATCCCATTCATGACAAGGGAAAGAGGAATATTACTTATAGTCCAGAGGGAGAGAAAAGCCACAAAATGAAAGAATATCCTCTTATCATGTAGGAAGCACAGGAAGTCGAAGAAAAGAGGAAGAAAAGGATGTAGAGAGCAGAGTTGAGAAAGAGAGAAAAGTAGAGGTTGCAGGAAGAAGAACCGAAGCTGCATCAGACAGAGAAGAAGTTTAAGGAAGAACAAGAATTGAGGAGGATGGGATGAGAAGAGAAGAAAAAGTAGGAAGAAGAACAAAGGTAAGGTACGATGACAGAGGAAACAATGTCTATACAAGTTGAAGAATCGAAAGAACCAACAACTAAGAAGGAAGGTGAACATGTGCAGGATGAGGAGCTTGCTTAGAAAATTGAGCAATTGATTGAAGTGAAAAACATGGAGTTGGAACAAGAGCCACAACATGAATATTTTGACCTAATGTCAAGAGAACCACAGTGCATCCTTCAGTCTCCACCACTTCCAATAGTAGAGCCATCCCCGAGTGAGGAAGGAGATGTTTTTCTCCTTGATAATGATCTAGTCATGAATGTGTACAATCTATCATTTGATGAGTTACAAAAGAGGATTGTAGAAGCACGAAGGAATCAATTTCTAGATGATCAAGCATCACCTATATTTATCAAAGAAATGGTGATATTGTCAGACACCAGGAAGAATCTAATTGCCATTGCTAAAGCTAGCTTGGACTATATAGGAGAAGTAAGATAAAATTTTTAGTATTTGATGGCAGAGAATGAGAAACTGGCACAAAACCTGCAGGCTACCAGGAAAGAGATAGAATAACTCTGATTAGTAGTGTAGAATGAATTTTTCGCATTGGAGGATATGAGAGCAGTGATACTTGTTGAAGAATCAACACTTGGAGAAACCATGCAAAATCCCTATGACATATTTGTCACCATGCATAAATAAGTTGTCCATTTTCATGACCTACAATAAAAGAGAAAAGAGTTTGTTAAAAATATAAAGAACATACAAACTTCCATTGCCTATGTAAAAGATTGGATAATGCGGTTTAAAGGGGCCCCACTTGATTTAGTGAAGAAAATTAAGCCACATGCAGAGCTGGAGAAAGCGAAGGTTCAATTGTTGATTCAGAACAACAAGAAACTCTCCTCTTTCATTGGCATCATACAAGCCTCATATACTTGGTTGTACAATATTTTGGATGTCTTGGTGAGAATACACCAGATCCCATCAATTGGTTCCCTCACCAAAGCTAACCCCAAGAACCAAGTCTCGAATGAGCTTCAAGATTACTTGGAGAAACTAAGACAGGATGCCACTAGGGAAGACTTGGAGTTGAGCACACACAACATGCAGAAGTTCATCGATGGTCCTATTAAGGTCAAAACAATGATGCTCATGCTTCAAAACAATTTGGACACAAGTTCCAAGATAGTATACCCATATGCCACGGAGGCTAGAGTCTACTTCCAGCATGACACCGTGAAGCAGTTTGAGGACACCATCACACAATACCAAGCTTGGCACCAATACGTGACCAAGAAGTAGAAAGTGGAGGTTTGATGAGCTGGACTTCTCCCAAACTCTAGCATCATAGTGTTGTGGCTTGTTAGGTTATCTCTACCCTATTTTGTCTTATATGGGTACGAGTGGAAAATGTAATATTATTTGTAATTATGTTGTAAGTGAAACTCCAAGCGTCAATATTAGAATATTAAAGGTCACGATGTAATTTAATGTGTCATTTTGTGAAGAAGATTAATAGTCATGAGGTAGTCTAAAGGTCACAAAGGAGAGTTGAAGAGTCACCCCCTCTTGTTATAAATAAACCTCATAACTCATGTAACACGCTTTTGGCTATTCTTAGGCTTAGAAAGACCTTGGGAGTATTGTGAAGAGCCTTGGCTTCTCTATAGCATAGAGCAAGTATACTTCTTTGGAGGAGCAGGTGTTCTTGACTGTAATGTTCCACTATTGGGGCTATTGGTCACCAATGGTGTATGTATGGATGGAACTTTCACTTACAATAATAAAATCAAAGAGAGCACACTTTCATGCATATGTTGTTAATATAGTATGATTATTCTTGTTGTATTGGAAATGTATGTTATTTGACTTACGCATATGCTTATGAAATATTTTATTTTCATTTGTACAAATCTTTTTGAATGTGTGTTGTTGGATTAACTCATCACTTTAACTTGTGGACTATTCTGTGTCTTAGCTTGTGATGTCATTTCACTCATGTGTTTCTTTCAAGCTACATACTATTCTAGGCTTCCAAGGGGCACTCTTCCTTTTCCCTTTGCGTGTTGGAACCTTCATGCATCCTACTTGACTCTCCACAGGGTCACACACTTGCTCTTACCCAAATTTATCATACTTCCCTCTGTGCATTTTTGCGGTCAAGGCATTGCCTTGCCACCCACCACTGGGACTCCTACTACAAACAGTATGAGGTCAAGTTGGGAATTCATATTGGGGAGATCCCTAAATGTTTGTGGGTCCATCATCAACAACATGCCAACAATTTTGATTTTCATGTCTATAGTTATTATTTTATATTTTCTTCTTTCGTTCTTCTTTTGTTTTTTTTTTTAATTTGAGAAAAGAAAATTACAATTGGGTTGGAGGATGAGGAGAAAAATCTCCTTTCTCAACCAACTTGAAATCAAAATTATCTTGCAAATATTTGAAAAGTTCTTCCCTTGCTAATGGTTTATGATATAACCTCAATCTATGACCATTAAAAGGAAGGTATTTTTTCTTCATCAATGGTTTTGATTTTGATTGCTTCATTATTAAAGGAAATATCTATCTCATAAGGACCAAGCCAGTGAGTTTGAAACTTTCCTTGAAAATATTTGAATTTAAAGTCAAAATGAAGAGCCTAATCACCTAGCTTAAACCTTTT
The DNA here is from genome assembly GCA_000404065.3 of Pinus taeda. Classification (NCBI taxonomy): domain Eukaryota; kingdom Viridiplantae; phylum Streptophyta; class Pinopsida; order Pinales; family Pinaceae; genus Pinus; species Pinus taeda. Next base: position 170,674 of record APFE031211561.1, on the reverse strand, counting down.
AGATTTGATGAATTTTTCATGTCATATTGATCTTTACTGCTGAATTATGATAGTTCTTTGGATAATATCTTCTTGAATCTCACCTAGCCTATTCAATTTTTCTAGCCTTTGTTTTTTAACTTTAGATAGATCAAGGCCTAATTTTGTTTTTTCTCTATAAGTCTCCACTTGGAACTCAATTGGAAGAAAAACTTTCTTCCCATAGATAAGATCATAATGAATATGATCAGTTGTATTTCTCCATGTGGTACGTATGCCCATAGTGCCTCTGGAAGCCTTTATGCCCAATCTCTTCTATGCAAATGCACAGTCTTGGTTATAAGTCCTTCAAGTACCTTATTGGTGGATTCCACTCTCCCATTGGCTTGTGGATAATATGGATTTGACTTCCAATGTTTGATTTTGTATTGCTCCATTATCTTTTGCACCAACTTGGATGTGAATTGAGTACCTTGATCTATCACGATTTCCCTTTGGACACCAAAATTAGTAAAAATATCCTAAACAAGAAATGTAACTGCAGTTGCAAAAGGAAGTGGTTTAGCTTATACCCATTTTGTAGCATAATATGTACAAACAAGTATATAAATTTTTTGTTTAGATGGAGGATTGATTAAACCAATGAAATCTAGAGGCCATTTTCAAAAGGGTCTACAAGTACTTGTGGTTTTAGAGGCATCTCATCTGATGGAACAGGATTTCCATTTATTTGGAAGCGATCACATCTCTTGACATATTCCTTGGTATATTTAAAAACAGAAGGCCAATAATATCCCAAAAGAAGGTTTGTCTAAGAATTTCTTTTATCAGCAAAATTTCCTCTACAAGGTTCATCATGACAAGATTTCAATATTTTTGGTACTTCATCTTCTCAAACATATCTTCAAATGATTAAGTCAAGTCCAGTTCTGTATAATTATCCATCTATCCAATAATAAGGTGCACTAGATTTGATGACCTTTTGCTTCTATTTGGCTGATAATTGTGGGGGTAACTTTCCTGTAGCCAAATAGTTAGCAATATTTTTAAAGCAAGGAGTTTTAATTGATACCAAAAAAATATATTCTTCAAGAAATTATCATTTACAGGAACATCATTATTATCATTATGCATTCTAGAAAGGAAATCAACAACTATGTTTTATTTTCATGGTATGTCAAGAACAATAATATTTAATTCCTGCAACAATAACAACCATATTGCAATCCTGACATTAGTAATTGGTTTATTCATCAAATATCTAATAGCATAATTATTTGTATGAATGAAAGTTCCATAACCAGTTATATAATGGTGAAACTTGTTAATGGCATGCATAACAACTTAAAACTCATTTTTTGTTACAGTATAATTTAAATCTGTAGGAGTCAAATTTTTTCTCGTGTAATTAATAACATAATGAGTTAGATCTTTCTATCCTGACACAACTCCTAAAGTTGTATCTGAAGCATTAGCTAAAGTATGAAAAGGAAGAGACCCATTAGGTCCCCTTAAAATTGGTGCTTCAATGATTTTCTACTTTAATGACTCGAATGCTTTATGGCAGTCTGAATTCCAAACAAATTCACAATCTTTTGTAGGAAGTTTAAAAAGTGGAGAGGATATTTTTGTGAATTTTTCTATGAATATTCTATAATAACCAATAAAACCAAGAAAAAGTCTAACATCTCTTTGACAAGTAGGAATTGAAATTTTATAAATTACTTCTACTTTAGATGTATCCACCTTAATTCCATCACATGAAATATTGTGGTGTTGACGATGTTGGATCCACCAACATGTCCAGGGATCTCCTCAATAAGAAGTCCCAATTATACCTCAGATCGTTTGGTGTAGGAGTCTTAGCAGTGGATTGTACAATAATTCCTTGACCGCAGTTTCACACAGAGGAAAGTAAGATGTCCCTATTGGTAGCAAGGGTGTGACAGCTACAATGAGTCAAGGAAGGTGCATTAGTGGTTCTAACGCACAGAAGGTGGGGTGAGTGCACCCCATAGAAACCTGTAATAGTACTTAGCTTGGAAGGGAACACACGAGAAAAGATGCATCACCATCTGGAAAGCAAGATAGCGGGCAATCCAAAGTGGCGGTTAAACCAATCAACACATTTCAGTAAGATTCATACATACTTATAGAGAATAGTCCATACATGCATGCAAGGAAACAAATACATATGTTTCTTAGAGTAAACAAGGTAGCTGGAATACAATACAACATATGCATGAAACATGTTGGCTCTGTTATATTAAAAAGTTTAAATTCCAGTCATACAATACATCCATGTCCAACCACTAGTTCCAATAGCAGAATGTTACAGACATAACCCCTTGCTCCTCTAAAGAGATATACTAGCTCTACGCAATGGAGAAGCCAAGGCACATTACAATACTATCCAAGATTTCTCTAAGATACTCTTATCAAATCTTGGTTAACAAAATCCTATACAATGTGCTATGAGGGACTATTTATAGCAAAGGGTGGGGTGGCCCTTGACATTCGCCTTTGTGAAAGTTCATCTACCCTCATGACCCTTCATATACTTTATGACTGTTACATCCAATTCTTGACACTTGAACTTCTACTTAACAAGACGTTACATTAGAATGCACATGTACCAATGTGAGACAAAATGACTTGAGCAAGCCATGCAAGACATCACTAACACTTAGAACATTGTGGTGAGACCAACTCTTTGACATCCTTGTGATGGTTGATGGTGGAAAACTGATGCCAAGCTTGGTCCTCCATGATGGTGTCCTTGCTCTCAATGGTGACATCTTGTTAAAGTGAACTCTTGCCTCCACTACATTTGGGTACACTGATATGACTCCTCTATCGAACTTGTCTAATAGCATGCGCATGGTCATCCTGGTGCGATCGGACCGACAACATGATGATTCATAGTGTCTATGCTACTTTCCAAGCATGTGTTAGTGGCCATGTGCATCAACTTGTAGAAGTACATGTTCAGCTCCAGTCAGACTTGCTTCTTGTCTTCGCCTTGGTGAGTGTGCTGAATGGGTGGGATTGCATGCGTGCACACAATGACATGCATGCTACTGCATTCCCTTTCATGTGATCAACAACACTACTCACCTTTTTTGCTCTGTGCCAACTGCTAAGATGGAACTATAACATGTACGGGCACAGTTTCATCCATGAATGTATGTTTCTCCCCCTATTATACCTGTTCCTGCTGTAACTCATTCTCTTTTCTATGAAGCTCATGTTCTTCCTTGAGTTACTTCTTCAGCACATGCAACTCCATATTTTTTTTATTCTATTCCTTCACGTGATCTTCATGTCACGTCGTCACCTCATAGCCTAAGTTTCCAAAGTTGCTTTCATCACAAGTGGATCTTCTTGAGGTTGCAACTCTGATCCTCCTTTGTGTTGTCAACAACCTTCCTCTTGTGTTCGTTGCATCTGGTATGCTACCTTCAACTATTTTTGATGGTGCTACTTGTTGTGATGCTACTGTCATCATATCTTGATGTCCTTATCTATGAAAAACTTGATGTTTTCTTGGGTAGGCAAGTTCATAGACACTTGATCGAGTGCGTCCCCAAGTGTGCTCTGAATGGTGTCTTCAACTTTTCTCTCCTGGAAACCATTGTACTTGTGCTGATGAGAGGCAGATGAACACCTGCGATATCTGGAGACATGGAAACACTCACGGAAAGCAATCTATCAGTCGAAAATGAAAACAAACTTGAGAATTGACTTGAAACATACATGTGTGATTGATAATGAAGGTTGCACAATTTCCACCAGGAGGTCAGGAGAATGACTACCAAAACTACGCAAGGCATAGTCCGGTCTATCAGGAGGTTGACTGATTACTGTAACTATGCAATGCACAGTCCAACCTAGCCTGCTGATGACTGAAACTATGCAATGTATAATTTTAGTCAGCAGTGACATGAAACCAACAAACTGCATTCCACAGTTTCTGGGGCCAACAGGACACTCCCTCCAAGAGTTGCACAATGCAAGCCTAGAGTCAATGCCTAGCTAGACTTGCACAATTTCTAGAGGCAAGGAAGAGCCTTTTCTTTTGGAAATTTGCATTGCTAGCTGGGCAAGGCACAGTCCAGGCCAAGGCAGCCCAGTCTAGATGACAGGCGACTGAAAACATGAAAAGTGTGAATGCATGATGAGATGAGTGAAAACAAGAGTGAATGATCATTCATGCAAACAACAAGCACATGATTCAAAAAAAGGGGAAAGCATCCATGTGTGTGAAATGAGTCGTCGCAATGGCATTCCTCCGTGCAAACCAATGTCATGCATGCAACAATAGTGAGATGCAAACAAAAACTAAAACAGTGCTTATACAAGCTAACATACATGCAAATGACAGCAAGCGCTCACTGAAATCAAGCATCCAACACTCACATGAAGCGATACAAAAAAAGCGACAGAAATGCAATGCAAGACATGAAAAGCAGGCTTACCCCAAAAAAACTAAGTTGAATGTGTTGAAGACTCCTAGATACAACATGGGATGTCAGAGCTGCAAGGTCGATGTGAGGAATGAGCTCCACAGCATCTGGTTGATGAGTTTCAATAAAATTGAGGTTGTGACGCGCATGCCACAAATATAGGAAATGACACTTGGCGGGAGTTTTTTGAAATGATCCTTGCATGTAACCTCTAGTTGCTTAAAATATATCCTTGAATCAAGGGATGTCTCTGCATGTTGCCTTGGGAGAAGCATTCCATGCATGCAAATCATTTTTTCTTGGTCTCAGAGGGAACCAGTCAACCCAACTGCACATGCAACAATATACTCAACTGAGGGAAAAAAACACGCATTTCTGTGAGGGAGCTAGGCTGGTTGGCCAGAGGGATTGTGTAATTTTTGGGCAGAGCAGCTAACTGCTACCCAATATTGCACAATTTCTGGACTGAGAAGTCCTACTCGGAGGAATCGTGCAATTTTTCCAATTAATAGTGACAGGAATATTTGCGCAATTCTGGAGCCTAGGAGGCTGCAAGACATAATTACGCAATTTCTGGAGGGAAGGATGGATGCCCTCAAGAATTGCGCAATTTCTTGAGGGGGCTACTCAGCCTGTAGCTGGACCAAGTCCAGTGAAATAAGCTGTGAAGGGGATGCAACAAGCTTGGATGGGTAGGCTGTCATTCTGCAAGAAAATAACTAAAGCTTGTGTACTAGAAAAGGTAAGACATGTTGCTGTGAAAGGTTGGTAGGGAGGCTCCAAAAATGAAGCTAAGGAAAATTTTTGGAGGGTGGTTGTAGTCGCTGCAACAGGTGTCCTAAAACAATTCACTCATCAAACATCATAAAACATTTTTCATGACTTAATGAAATATTTTATTCTTTATGAGAAATTTTTCTATTTTTTCAATAGCTTCTTCAAAAGTATTCCATAGATAGTAAAATCATCCATGTGAAATTCCACACAATCATGAATTAGATCATAAAATATACCGAAAACTACTCTTTGAAATGTTGCAGGTGCATTACATAACCCAAAAGGAAGTACCCTATAGGTATATGTAACCCGTGGACATGTAAATGTTGTTTTGTCTTGATCGTCTAGTGCTAATTAGATTTGGTTATATCCATTGAAGCCATCAAGAAATTAAAAGTATTTCTTCCCTTATAAGGTATCTAGTACTTGATCTATAAAAGGTAGTGGAAAATAATCTTTTAGAGTAGCTTTATTCAATTCCCTATAATCAATTCGCACTCTCCATTTTCCATTCATATTTGGAACAATAACCAAAGATGAAACCCATGACTATTTGATATTAGATGAGTGAAATTCACAATACGTAACTTTTGTAATTCTTCCTTAATAATTTCTCTCAGATTAGGGTTCATCTTTCTCTGAGGTTGTCTAACTGGTTTGTAATTTTCTAGGATATAAATATGATGCATACATGTTTTAGCATCAATTCCTTTCATATAAGTGTATACCCATGCATAAGAAGAGGAATGTTTTTGTAGCATATTTATGAACTTTCTCTTTTGAAATTCTTCCAAGTTGTTATTCATGTTTAATGTTTTATTTGGAAATATTTCTACTAAAGAGTTGAAAACTTTTCCATAGAATGAAAAGCCATTTTATGAGATGATAAATATTCAATATTACATTGTTCTTGAAATTTTTTATCGTGCTCACAATATAAAGAAGAACAATTATTGTTCATCAAATTTATTAATTGATCTTCCTCATCTATTTGTGAAAGATTAAACACTAGTTGAATGTCATCAAAGTCTTCATTGTCATCATCTATCCAAACTTCACTTTCTACTGCCATTATTGTTTTTGCAGGTGGATATAATGTTAATTTCTTAGTAGAACTACCATAAGAGATATACATATAACCATATCTACAACTTATGAATGCATCAATTGTAGCTAAACGGGGTCTACCAAGGCTCAATGGATGACCTCCTAAATTATTCTTGGGAGTTAAATCATAAAATCGAGAGGATAATCCCATGAATCTAAAGAGACAAAAATATCTTCTAATATACCATTTGGTTTGATAACATATCTATCTACTAATTGTAGTAATTTTTGGGTATATCGAAGATTGAGACGCTTCAACTAATCCATAGTTTGTTTACTCATAATATTGATGGCTTCTCCTAAATCAATCAAGGTGTTTGTAATGCAATACCATTAATGTGAATTATTAAAATAGGGCTATGTGGATCTAGATATTTTTGAACTATTGGTTTCCCCATCATAATATCAACAATCTTTCCTACCAGTTGGATTTTCTTGACATCTTTTCATTTTCTTCCTGGTTTTCTAATGCATAGCTCGTTAATTGTTTTTGAAAATATTGGTATTTCCTTTATAGATTGGAGCAAAGGAAAATTTCAAATATTTTTGAATTCATATAGTATATCATATTCTGGTAAAATAATTTTTCTTTCTATTCCCTTATCAATTTTCATCCTTTCAGGAAAAGGTGGATTTTGTAGGGAAACAAAAGTTTGTTCTAGTAGTGGAATTGTAGAAGATGGGTTTATTTGGTTGTCATATAAATGTGTAGGAACATCTTCCTCTAGAGGAGTCTTCTCTTGATCCAAAAATGTTTCTTTTTCAAGAACCTCATCCTCTTTAGATTTTTGCAAAACCCTACCACATATAAGTTGTACATCATTTAGACCTAATCAGGCTATCATACTAACTTGAAACTTTTGACCTTCTACATTGTACATAGGTTGTTGATTTTTATCGATTGGGTTTGGGAGTGATTGAGCAGGTAGTTGATTATATTTTTGAGGAAATGGAGTGGATGGTAATGAAAGTGGTTGATTCAGTGGTGGGTCTATAATTAAGGTTGAGGAGGGTAATATTGAGGTCAATAAGGGGAATAAGGTTTTTGGAATTGAGGATATTGGGGATTTATTCCATAAGAATTTTGCCAACCTTATCCCCAAGATGTATTTTAGGGTTGAGGCAACCAAGGTTCCCAAGTCATAGGTGCAATCCAATTATTTTTTGGTTGTGCATATGATTGGTATTGAGTGTTAAAACCTTGTTTCATGTATGCCTATTCAGATTTCCATGGTATTTTGGCAATAAACAAAAGTAATTCAACTTGGATCATTCTAGATACACCCTTAAAGAAAACTTTCTGGCTAGGTATTGAAGGACATTCCCTTGTATCATTATTTTCAGCACATATGACACAGATTTCTCCACTATCAAGAGGGAATTCCCTTAGAGGATTATTTTTCCTACACCTAGAAAAAGATAGATAATGCAACATTCTCAACTTTTTTCTTGTTTTGTATTTTGAGAGTATCTAGTTTATCAATAAAATTCATAAGAATATATGTTTCGAAGTTATCAAGAAAAATTCCTAATTCTTCTCTACTCACTATTCTAGTTGCAAATTTACTAACTTGCGACATGGTTGGATCTCTTGGATTGTTACCAAATCTAGCCTTACCTTTGAAAATATGTTTGTACAACTCAAAATTTTCACTGAATGAAAGTTTTGAAACATCTCCTTTTACCGTTAAGTTAAGGAGGTCGATCTAATCATCTCTTATAGATTTTAACAAAAGAGCTTTCAATGTTTCCTCATCTAAATCATGCATCCTAGCCCTTTTAACACTGTAGGAAAATCTTTCCACCAAGTCTTGAAATATTTCATCCTCCTTTTTCATCATCTTAAATACTTCATCGTTAAGGTTATGGGGCATACAATAATATTTATATATTTCTAGGAACATTATTTTTATCTCCTCCCATGTTATGATACTATGTGTTCCTAGACCCATAAACCATTTAAAGGGTCCATATTTTAGAGTATATGGAAATAGTTTCAATTTTTTAGTATCAAGTAAGTAGTCATAGGATCTACATAATATTTCAAAATAAAAAATAAATCTCTCTGGATCCTCATTTCTCATGCCATGAAAATTTGGAAGAATAGAAAGTGAGATAGTTTTCAATGTGGTGGTGGTATCCTCATCAATGATAGAAAATACATAAGCATCTAGTTCTCCCCTACCTCCTCTACCACCTCGTCCTCCACCTCCTTTGCATCTTCCACCTCCAATCCTAAGTTCACCATTTACATTGTTTACTTGTCCTTCCCCTTCTCCCACCATTTTAGACTCTTCATAGCTAATATAAGGTTCAATAATAGGGTTTTCTATCTCTTCCCCTAGTTCTTCTGCTAATGATATCTCAAAATATGGTTCTTCCTCTTCTTCACTAGGTACTTATAACTCTTTTCCTAAGATTTTTTCTCATTTTGAAGAGAGAAATATTACTCCTTCAGTAGGGGATGTAGGTTCTTCAACTACAACTTCAGTGGAAGAATTTAATGAGTCCCTAGGTTGGATTTCATAACTATGCACCTCATTAAGTCTATGTCTACTTTCTATAGATGGAATGTGAGTTTCAGTGGATGGTGTGTGTTATGAAACCAGCTCAAGAAAAGATAGAAAAGATAGATCAATGCCTTAGAATTCATCCTCTTCGAGGGGGCAACCTCCTTTACATTACATAAATGAACAATTCTTGGATGATACAAATGAAAAGACCTCCTTTCTATATATAGGAGTCTAAGGGCTCATAACATAATCAGAGCCGACATAACAATAATAATGTAAGGGCACAATAATAAACAATAGTGGGCTTCTATGGGGCACAATAGTAACAATATGGGCACTACATGGGTACATCAATATAATAAGTGGGTTGTACTAATAACAATAAGCGGTTACACTAGTAGTATAGGGCCTAACATGCCCCTCTCCTTCAAAAAGCGTTGTCCTCAACGCTTGAGTAGTTCTTGATGCTTTTGTATAAAATTCGTGTCCTCCCATGTGGAATCTTCAGCGGGTAAGTTCTTCCACTTGATGAGATACTCTGAAATTGATCGATTTCGTAGCTGTCGGGTTCTTGTTTCTGTGACTGCTCCAGGTTCCAATATGATTTTTCCTTCCTCTTCAATTTCTGGAAATATTGTTTGAATTGGGATCTTTTGCAACTTTTGAGTAAGTGGCCATACTTCTTTTTCCTTCTTCCATTCATCCATTGCTTCGCTTATCCAATTTGGTTGGATAATAAAAATAGCACAAAACAATGCTTCCACATCCTCATCCTTAAAGAGTCTTCCCATTCGGTAAGGTCGCCATTTTTTAAGTGCATGTAGTATTGCCAACATTTCCTTCTCATAAATAGCTTTCTTGAGATGTAGCGGTAAAAATACCCAATCACCTACATCAAAACATTTTTCACTACGATGTTGATCTACCTGTTGTTTCATTTGATTTTGCACCAAAGTGGCGTTATCCTTAAAAGTTGGAGAACTTGTCGTTGATGCTCGATGTGATCTTTCACTGCTTGAACCTTTTTCTTCTTGATATGTCTTTTTATCTCTAGAGTTTTAGGAGTGGTAATTTCTTCCAATCCTTTACAAGATATGGTTGGATTCATTTCTTGACGCTCGATGTGATCTTTCACTTCTTGAACCTTTTTCTTCTTGATATGTCCTTCTATCTCGATAGTTTGAGGAGTGGTAATTCCTGCCAATGCTTTACAAGATATGGTCTGGATTCATTTCTTCTTTCTCGATGTGATCTTTCACTTCTTGCACCTTTTTCTTCTTGATACGTCCTTCTATCTTGAGAGTTGAGGAGTGGTAATTCTTGCCAATGCTTTACAAGATATGGTATGATTCATTTCTTCTTTCTCTGGGGTTGGGTCCTGGCATATATCCTCTTCTTTTGATGTTTCTTGATCCTTTTCTTCCTCCTCTTCATATTCTATGTAAAATAATTTCTTCTCAGCACACTTATGACCTTTAGTGCATTTTCTATCACAATTGTAACAAAGCCTTTTTCTCTTTTTTCTTCCAATTGTTGTGGTGTAACCCTTGTAGGTTGTGGAAGGCTAGGAGAAACAACACTTCCATCTTTATAGTTGTGAGGGGTATGCTTCCTGGTTTCCATAATTTTGCTTTCCACTATGTCACAAAGCCCTTTTACTCTTTCCAATTGCTGTGGTGGTGCTCTAAAGAAGGTGTTGCTCTCTGTATCCTCATAATGTGCTATCATTTCCTCCGTGAAAATTGACCATGTAACAAGTCGTTTACGAGAACAAAGCCCTTCATACCATAAAAATTGATTCGGTTCTAAATATAAAGATGAAATACATACCTTTTGTCATAGTGGTACACCATGTAGATCAAAATATTGCTCCATCTGAAGTATCCAATTTACCAGATCCTTGCCATCAAACTTCCTCATCTTGTTTTTTCTTGAATTTAGGAGCTCTATATTGAAACGACTATAACTTTGTACTTTTGGATCTTTAATTTCTGCAATTGCGACTTGTAGTAGCCCTCTATGTCCTCTTTCGAATGCCACCAGTCTAATCCAAATTGGAGTCTCCAAGGAATAGTTATGCACAATTTCCCAAGATGACCTAATTATAGACCTTTCCAGAAGAGTGAACTTTTATGAAGTTCCACGTGTCCCTATTTCGACCTTTGGTACTCTAAAGAATATATAAGAAACTACAGTCCATCCTCTTTCTACACCTTCTTACGAAATTTCAATCCAATGCTCAGAGAAAAAGTTATGATGATTTTCCCCAGGACACCTGTTTGGAATGTAATTCAGGAGTCTGCAAAAAGACCAACTTCCTCAGATCATCTCTAGGCAAATATAGCACAAAAATCTCTGAAATTTGTACTCGAGATTCAGCACGATGTCTTCTCAAATGGTTTTTTTGTTTTAGCTTCTGAAATGTCGCAGAAAAAAAGTTATAGAGAAAATTGCACGATGACCTGTTTGGAGCAACGAAACCCTAGAATCGAAAGCTTTGATACCAAATGTTATGAAACCAGCTCAAGAAAAGATAGATCAATGCCTTAAAATTCAGCCTCTTCGAGGGGGAAACCTCCTTTACATTACATTAATTAACAATTCTTGGATGATACAAATGAAAAGACCTCCTTTATGTATATAGGAGTCTAAGGGGTCATAACATAATCAGAGCCGACATAACAATAATAATGTAAGGGCACAATAATAACAATAGTGGGCTTCTATGGGGCACAATAGTAACAATATGGGCACTACATGGGTAAATCAATATAATAAGTGGCTTGTACTAATAACAATAAGGGGTTACACTAGTAGTATAGGGCCCTAACAGTGTGGCACTATGTGGTCTAGTGGAGGTGAGTGGTGATGTTGGTATTGAACTTTTTCCTCTACCTCTATTTACAAATCTACCCCTAGAATCTCGTTCTCTATTCCTGCATTCTAAATTATATTTATCATGATTTAATTATGCATCTATAAGATTGAATGCATCTAAGATGATATGCAAACCGAAAATAAAATCTTATATACACTTCCCCGACAACGATGCCAAAATATTGAGTAATTTAATTGATGGTCAATTACTTCATTAAATGTAAACTAAGGTTCGTGTACTTGTGAAGTGCATGTGCACAATATATGCTATGAGTTCTAATTTTTATTTTAAAGGACGAAATTGAACTAAATATAAATGGAACTAGATACAAAACATTCCTACGTGCATGTTATTTCCTTCAAAATTACTCTTTTAAAAGAAAATCAAACTTCAAAGAAAAATCAATTGAAAATTATAACTATCAAACTAAATTAAAATTTAATCTATTGCAATAGGAATTAAAATTTACTGTATTTGAAAAAAATTGAAATTTACTCTACTGCAACAAGAATTAAAAATTATTCTACATGAATTGAATTGAAAATATTGTTCTAATGGTAGAATTGAAATTCTAATTCTACTTGCTAGAAGTTAAAATATTCTAAATTCTCTTGCAAATTAAAAACAGATTCTACTCAACAACAAAATAAATCTAAATCTGAATTATTTTAGCAAAAAAGAAAACTAAGATGTAACTTAGATGGATTACTAATGTGCACATTTATGATTTAGAATTGATCTGTCCATTACTCATAAAATCGAAATGAAAACAAACAAAAAAGAAAACTGTGAAAAGGAAATGTTTTTGTCTTTTTATGAGCATTCGACCTGTTAAAAAATACTAAAAATGAAACTAGAAATTGATGGAAAAAAATACTAATAAAAAAAATCAACAAATTGCAGTGAAGAAATGACTATTCATCAAATGAATTGAAATTAACATAACCAGAGACTAAAGTAATCTTACAGCTCTCCAGTGGTCCTCCTATTGAGTGCAGCTATGAAATCAAATATCAAACTATTTATCCACGCATTAATCACAAAAGGAACAAAGTATTTGTATTACGTGTTGAAGTATTCAATAACAAATGATTACAAATTTAACAAGAGTAACAATGTGATCCAAACTTCAATAGGAACACAACGACTTATAGATATAATCATAAACCCAAAGATGCAGCAGAAAAGCACTTCATTTCATTAATAGAAAAATATTGAACTATGCTTACAAACATAATGGAAATAAGATAGCTCGGACGATGATAGCTTATCTCTGAGAAGAGATGTGGCGGCTACATGCCTTTGAACTAAGTTGCAATGAGACTCATTGGCCTTTTCATTATTGAACAATAAGAGAAAACCCTAACCCGAGGAGATGTAACACCAAAAATTAATGGGCTCCGTTGGGGTTAGTTGGGCAGACAACTTCCCAAGGTCATAACTTGGTCATATTATTTTTGTTTGACTTGTATGATACCTTGTTGGAAATGTCTCTCCGAGGACTACAATGGACGATGCAATTGCTATAGAAATAAACATGTAATTTCGCCAAAAAAATGTCATTTAGGGCCTCAAAATGGATTCGAAAGTTTAGGACCTAAAAAATTGCAAAAAATAGTAAACTCTGCTACAATTAAAGAAACTAGAAAACTAAAAGAAACAATGGTGAGGGTCCAAGTAGCATAGGTGGGTGGCCACCAATATCCACCAAGTTCAGTCCTCCCCTCTTAATAAGCAATGGTCCCCATTGCGTTGAGCTCCTCCATGAGATGAGGAAACTTATATTAAACTTGGTCCCTAGTGAGGCATTTTCCTTGGTGAAGGAGTTAGCCTGCTATGACAACTCGATATAGCTATATCCTCTATCGTTGAGTGTTCTTGATCTGTGTGTCCATTATCTGATCAGTTATGGCTTGTTCCATCCAGTACAGGTTGAGCTCTATTGGTGTGCGTTGTTCTGCAATGTCAGATGTGTCCAATAATGGTGGAGAATATGGTCGAAGGCAATCTATATTAAACACTGGATGCAGACCAAGGAACGGTGGGATGTTGAGATTGAACGCATTGTCACTGACAATCTTGGTGATGGTGTATGGCCCATATCGAAGCAGGCGAAGCTTGCAGTGGCGTCCAGTAAGGTGATCTTTCTACAAATGTAGCCAAACTTTGTCGCCCACCTGGAACTTGTGTGGCACCTGATGTTGATCATGGAATTGCTTATACTTAGCATTAGCTCTATCCAATATATCACTGACCTGTTAGCAGATGTGTTGAATGTGCTCAATGAAGATGTTAGCCATTTTAGGTTCAAACTACACGTGAGCTGAATCTACCTGAGTGACTGCAAATGGTATGGCTGTTGGCATTATGGCACAGGTTTGGAGCTATGGCACAGGTGTTGTCCTTGATGGCAACCCTCTCTGGTAACAGATCTCAGTTCAGGCACTCAGAAAGTAGAAAAAGACATATACGCAGGTTCATCTAAACAAAGGCGCGTATACACGCGGGTTATACATTACAAAAGTGTGTATATGTTGGTGATCACTCTTTTGGTCCATGGCAGTTAGATCTTGGAACTTGAACCTATGTTTTGGACCATGGCGTCTTGTCAATTGTGCCGATCCATAGTTTTTGGGTTCATGGTATTGAAATGTTATGGTTTTGGACCATGGTATTGGGGAAGGCCTAGGGCTATAAAAGAGGAAGGAGATCTTGTGACAAATCACCATCTGGATTATTATTGAAGATCTGAAAAGTGTTAGAGCTGGTATATTGGATGGTGATGCAGATCTGGATCTGGAGGAAGGAGGAACCTTAACACAAAAGGAAGGATAAGGTCTATTCATGGGTCATAATCTCTAAGCCTAAATGATAGTATCTCTGTATGATTTTGATCTGCTTGATGTGGCGCTTATCTGATCTATAATCTGGGTTAATTAGTGATTGAATATCTGGAAGAGTGTGGTGTCCTTTGTAGATCTATACGCAGGTTCAGTAAAGCGAAGGCGCGTATACACGCTGTTTAAGGGAAGTAAAAGCGCGTATACGTAGGTTGTTCCATACGCAGATGCGTATGCACGCGAGTTGCAAACTGTTGAAAATGCGTATATGCCTTAAGCTGTGATCTAGCCGTTTCTGCTTATTGCTGCTGTGTTTTGGGTTCTGTTTCTGCTGTGTGGTTTCTGGTACAGTGTTCTGTGTACAGCTGTCAGAAAAGTATCTACTTGTTCCAGATCGAGTTGGTGAAAAGGAGATTGGTTGATTCTTGATGATTGTTTGATGTTCATGGATCCAGTTTGAAAATTGATGAAAAGTGGTCCCTGGAAGAAAGAGAAGGTTGTAGCCTTCTGTAGGCCAGCACCTACGTACTAGTATCTTGGCTAGTGCAAAAGCTAAAGGGGGTTGTTGCTCCCTTCCAGGAGAAACTGGAGAACGAGAGAGAGTTGTAGCTCTCTGCAGGTTGCAGCCTGCGTACTGGTAAAAATACTGCACCAGTACATTGTAAAAGAAGTT
>APFE031211561.1:114194-128856 GCA_000404065.3 Pinus taeda | reverse complement strand
TAATAATGTAATGGGCCCATGGTATTAGTTGATGGTATGAGTAAACCATGGTAATGATCCATGGTATTGTATGTATGAGGCCTATATAGAGGCTAGAGACTCCACATGGAGGGATATGAAGAAAAGTATTCTTGTATGAATGGGTTGTGGAGTATTCTCCTTCCTTAAGGAGTGAATGTATGGTGTTGCCCTACCTTAAGGGTTTTGATAATAAAGAAGATTTCTATCTATTTCTATCTTGTTATTCTTGGGTTATTTCTATTATCCTAATATCTTTGGGTTAGATCTACAACAAGTGATATCAGAGCTACAACAAGTGGTATCAGAGCACTTCCTTGGGTTAGATTTACAACAATGTTATTACCCCCCCTAGGTACAATGTTATGTACCTAGGGGGGGTAATATGGGGTACCGAGGGAGGTACCCAAGGTAATAATTTAATAATGGGATGGGCCATAATAATAAATAAGGTGGTTAACCCATGTCATGTAAGGGACCACAAGTAGTTAATAATAATGTAATGGGCCCATAGTATTAGTTGACGGTATGAGTAAACCATGGTAATGATGCATGGTATTGTATGTATGAAGCCTATATAGAGGCTAGAGAATCCACATGGAGAGATATGAAGAGACGTATTCTTGTATGAACAGGCATATGGCTTGTGGAGTGTTCTCCTTCCTTAAGGAGTGATTGTATGGTGTTGCCCTACCTTAAGCGTTGTGATAATAAAGATTTATTTCTACCTATTTCTATCTTGTTATTTATTGGGTTATTTCTGTTATCGTATATTTCTGGGTTAGATCTACAACAGAGAAACTTTATTGCTAATTTTTCTACCATTGCAGCTCCATTACATTCATTGACAAGTGTCAAGAAATTCTTGCATTGGGGAGATGTACAGAAAAACGAATTTGATGCTTTGAAGCAAAAGATAAGTTCAGCACCGGTATTGGCATTTCTGGATCTTAGCATTCAAGATTCAAATGGATGCAAGCGATTATGCCATGGGAGTAGTTCTACTGTAGCATGGTAATCCCATTTCATTTCATTCTGAAATATTTAATGGAACTATAACTGACTATCCCACATATGACAAAGAAATTTATGCATTGGTACAAAGTGTTAAGAAATGGAAGCACTATTTGATGGGTAAGGAGACCATCATCCATACCAACCATCAACCATTGCAATATTTACAATCAAAGTCAAAGTTGCAACAGTCATGAAATTTCATATGGATGGGTTTTCTACAACAATTTCATTTGGTTATCAGTTATAAAAAGGGAATATACAATAAGGTAGTTGATATTATTTCAAGGCTTATTGTAAATTCATCTGTTATACTCAAGCATAATTATGTTTTGCATGAAACTTGCATAGAACAATATGCAAATGATAGTGACTTTCAAGAAGTATATGCAAGCTTGAGTCAAGGAAATAAAATTGAAGAGTTGGATTATCATGTACATAAAATATTGTTGTATCACTTGGGGAAGTTGTGTATTCCACAAGGAGAAAGAAATAGTATCATAAGGGAGGCACACACTTCGTTGATTGTTGGACACTTTGGTGTAGGAAAGAAAATAGTGAATATTCAAAGGTATTGTTATTGGCCACACATGTTGGATAATGTTTCTCGTTTCATAAGAGGATGTTATTTATGTGCTACAAGTAAGCCTAGCAATAGGAAACTTGGTTTATACACTCCACTTACAATGGCTTCATGTCCGTGGAGAGTATCTCAATGGATTTTGTAGGAGATATTCCATTGTCAAGGAAAGGTCATGATTACTTGTATGTAGTTGTAGATAGTTTCTGCAAGATGTGCATACTAACACCATGTAAAAATCAAATTACAGCTAAACAGACAACTCATATTTTCTTCCAACACATTTGGGTTCATTTTGGTCTTCCTACTTCTACTTTAAGTGATTGAGATTCTCGATTTGTTGGGAATTTTTGGTCAAATTTGTGGGACATGATGGACACAAAGTTGAAGAAGAGTATATCCTTTCATCCACAAATAGATGAACAAATCGAGGTGGTTAATAGAACATTTATTCATCTTATTAGAGGATATTGTAGCAAACATCCCAAGTTGTGGGATGAACAGTTGCATTACATACAACATGCATACCACAGGGCAAAGCATTCTTCCACAAACACATCGCCATTTGAGGCATGTTATGGGTACTTTCCAAGATCACCATTGGACTTCATCTTTGATAAATATGTCGCCATTAATGGTCACAGTGACATCAATAAGGCAAGGAAGTTCATAGAGAAAATTCAATTGATACATCATACAATGCAAGAACAACTTGAGAAAAGTCAAAGCAGCTACAAGGAAAGACATGAAAAACATCAGGTTGATCACAAATTCCAATTTGGTGACAAAGTTTGGTTATATATTAGCAAAGAGAGACTTCAATGGGGAGGTAAAAAAACTTAAACCAGTCCATTATGATCCTTTTAAAATTCTGGAAAAGATTTTTAACAATGCATTTAAGCTTGATTTGCCTCCTTATATGCAAATATACTTTGTTGTTAATGTTGAGAATTTGAGATTGTTTGATCCTCCTTTGATTGATGATCAAGGAGAGCATGTTCAGCATATCTTGATCAAGTTCAGCAGGATCTCATACTTGACAAAATAACCAGAACTTCGAAGAGAGGGGATGTCGAATACCTTAGAGTAGGACTCAAGGGAAAAAATCCTTCTCAAGCCAAATGGTTACAAATCGAGAAGGTGGGGGATTTGTACCCTCACATGCTAAACAATTGATAGTATCTTTTGGGGTCCAAAAGGCTTCTAGTGGGGAGGAATGATTAGGTGCTCAGTATTTAGCTCAAAAATCAAAGTTCTCATAATAGCTTGAAACCTAAACAACTACATCCATCTCGGAAAAATGATCCTAACGCAACTCATTTCGTTGAAAATTGAGTTCGTATAAGAAAGTTATTGTGTTCTGATCACTTTGCTAAACAGGAAAAATTTGCAAAAAAAATACCCAGTCACTACATGGCCAGTAGTCCGTACTTCTAACATGGTAGGTGACTATGCATGGTCAACTTTGGTCAATGGTGAATCAGGGATGGACAAGTGGCATCATTTGGTTGGTTTGTACAAGGGTGTGTTGGCACGTTTCGATTGGTCGATTTTTGGACCAATGGAAGAATGCCATGTGGCAAGCCCAAAGGCCGCCGTGTGGCACCTCCCAAAGTTCGGTCGGTTTTCTATATAATGGAGAAAAATTTTGGTTGGAGGTTGGGTCGAACCCGTGACCTCTGGCCTACCATCGTCACGCCTTAACTACCTCCTCTACACCGTGGTTCTTAACACATAACTCCGCAGTGTATATTTAAGTTTTAAGATTATGAAGTTGGGTGGTTAGGGGAGGGCCAACCCTCCCCCCATGTGAATGCAATGTTATAAACCACAAAAATTAAGATAACCCAACAACTTCAGCAAACCACAACACTGTGTTAGTTAACATGTGAACATAAGGGTTGAAACATGAAACAGTTAGCACGATGGACAATTAACAACTCTGTGATGGGTCTGCATGTGAACGATACCATAAGTCTAACGGTAAGCTATAACGGTTCTGGTTTCGACATACCATAACACCAAACCTTTTGTATGTGTCTAATTCCGCCGGAGGTTACGGTTGTGGTTAGTAAGCATTAATCAAGGGTTTAACACTAATCCAGGTTTAACTCTAATTAAGTGCAATGTAACTTTGAGTTTAATCTAGAGGTGGATTTGGAGGTGCCCCCAAATTCGGGCCTGCCTCCAAAATTAGTGTGCTAACTGGAGTCATTCCAGATTTAGCGAGCTTTTCTAGGAAATGACTAACTAAGCCCTAGAGAAGTCAATTTCCGACCAAATTGAGCTTGGAAAGAGGTGTTCTTAGCTAATTTGGACATTCTGAACACATTGGTGCTAGTATTAGGAGCCATAGAGCTTTGTAAAACATCATTTTTCTACATTGAGCTAATACAGAGGCCCAAGCCATGGAAGCTAGACCAAGGATATGTAGCCCAAGAAGGGTGAACTCCATCAAAAAATTGTTAAAACGTATCTTTGATGGTTTGATGTAATTTGAATGTTTGTTCTCTAGTATTTGTTTTTGAAGTTATTTTGCTCATGAATGTCACTTTAAACTTAAGGAAATCTACCTTCTTGTATGCACAAACAACTAAGGAAACCTCAACACAAGAAGTAATAAGCAAGCACATGTTTATAAATATGTAATTGTTATTAGCGCAACAAAACTAATCATACAAACACATATCACTAGGTCAGGCCAAAGGTGCATTTCTCCAAGTTAGCACAAAAATTGTGTTGTCGAAGGGTTTGAAGGACCTATCGAATATAGTGGAGGTGCTCTTCCCAACTCTGGTTGAAGATCAAGATTTCATCTAAATACACCACCATGAATGCATTGGTCAAGGGTTGCAAGATTTCATCCATCAATCTCATGAAGGTTGTAGGGGCGTTCGTCAATCCGAACGGCATGACCAACTATTTAAAAAGGCCCTCCTTGGATTTAAAGGTAGTCTTCCACACATCGGAGGGTTCAATAGGTACCTAGTGATAACCTGACTTTAAGTCAATCTTGTTGAAATATTCCCCCCCTTGATCTTGTTTGGAAGGTTATCAATTCGCGGGATTGGGTACCTATTCCAAACAGTGATCTTGTTCAGTGCTCGATAGTCAATAAAGAGCCTCTAGGTCCCATCCTTCTTTTGTACCAATATAATCGAGCTCCCATAGGGTGATGAGCTTGGCCTAATGTGCCCTTTCTGCAGTAATTCCTGAATCTACCTCTTGATCTCATCGTTCTCCAGAAAAAAGCATCGATAGATCGGTCCATTGGGTATCATTGCACCCAGGTTAGATAAATGGAGTGCTTGACCTGATAGTGCATAGGTTCCCATGTGGGTAAGGTAAAAATAACCCTGTACTCCTCCACAAACTTGTCGATCTGCTATTGATGTGCAGAGGAGACCTTCCTGGAAGTCATGGCCACAACCTTCTTCTTGCCTTGGGGCCGAATCATAAGAAAACAAATTTCTTGGTTTGAAAAATGATCTTACTGAATTTCTTTGCAGTGATCAAAGAGATGGTGATAAGTGGGGCTACCTCTAGTATCCTGTACAACTTATTAGCCAAAGTAATAATCACAGAACGAGGTCTAGAATCATATACAACATGTCACTTCCTCAAGTATGGTTGTCCTAAAAATACATCAGAAACTTGAAGAGGATCAAGGCCACACTGTACCTCATCCATGAAGGGCTTGATGTTGTAGGGGAGGTGGCACTGTTGGATGATGCTAAGATATCATCCTTTGTGAAGCCACTGGATGGCGTATGGTTGTGGATGTATTGTAGTCTCTAGGCCCAGTCGCTTCATGACCTTTAGTGAAATGAGGTTCCTTTGGCTCCTGTTGTCGACAATGAACTGCAGTGGAGAACCCTTCACCCACATCTATGAGTGGGAAAGTCATTCCCCCTCCTCTGGATCATGAGGCTCAATTTTCTAGATCTTTGTGGTGGCCACGGTGGCACTAGGCTCTGCATCAATGATGTTCTTCCCTTTGTCAACTCCCTTATCAAGTTCTGATTCAGAGTTGAAACCTATGTCTGATTCAGAAGCCTTTAGCTCGACCACCAATGACTTCTTGGCCTGACACTCACTTGTATTATGAGTGGAGCTCTTATGGAACTCACACTAGTTTCCCATTTCCTTCTTCATCTTTGTGGCGTTGTTCTTTTCTTGTGGCATTGGCAAGTTGACTTGGGTAGCCCCACCTTGGCGTGGTCCTTTTTTCTATGGTTTGGGGGAACCTTTCCCTTGCTTTGGATTCACATATCCAAATTCCCACTTCTTCTATTTAAACTTATGCTCAATATTTACATCGTACCAATACTCTGTGTCGAGTGAGGAGATGTCCAGGAACTCCATCTTGTCCTGGATTTACTTGTGTAGATAGTCACGGTACTTGAGCATCAAATTCCACTCAGTATCCTTAATACCCAACTTTGTATGAAGGGTATGGTAAATATTTGTGAACTTTGGCATATCTTGGTCCCTTCCTTGTCATAGCGTGGTCCACTTTATGTATTTATCTTCATAGCTCCCGATAGGGTAATATTTCTCCTTGATGGCATCTTGAAAAGAATTATAAGTGGGTGTAGCTTAAAACAACCAGGATTCACTCTCATCCTTTTGTTCATAGTAGGTTTCCCACCAGTCCTTGATGTGTGGGGAACTTTGATAAGTGAAAAAGTAGTCTTTTCCCAATTGGAAAAGTCATGAACTGAAAAATATCCTTCCAACATATTTAACCATTTATCTATGGTGTCTACATATATTAGGCCTTCAAATATGGGAATATTGAAGTTAACTTGTACCTTAAAAGGAGTGACGCCTCCAGAGTGGTTGTTAGATGAAGGTGCATCACCTATGGGTAGTCATCGAAGGATCTGGGAAAAGTTATCCATCATCGTGTCCCTTTGTCGCTTGAGGGCTTCCTCGAGCAACATTTTGAAAGGATATCCTTCCCCCTCGTCTTCCTTTTCTTCTTACAAGGGAGGTCATTGGGTTTTGCGAGGCTGATCATGCAATGGCTCAACCAGATCGAACCCTAACTCTGCAAAGAAAAATAGAGAAAGAGCAGACCACTCTGATACTAGTAATTCGAACTTGAAGAGGAATGCAACAACCTACAAATATAATCATAAACAAAAATATGCATCATAAGAGAACTTCATTTCATTAATAGAAAAATAATGAACTATGCTTATAAACAAAATGGAAATAAGATAGCTCGAGTGATGGTAGCTTATCTCTAAGAATAGATGTGGCGGTTACATGCCTTTGAACTGAGTTACAATGAGGCTCAAGGGCCTTTTTATTACTGAACAATAAGAGAAAACCCTAAACAACAAAAACCCTAACCCGAGGAGGTGTAACACCAAGATTTTATGGGCCCCGTTGGGGTTAGTTGGGCAACCAACTTCCCAGGGTCGTAACTTGGTCATATTATATTCATTTGACATGTATGATACCTCGTTCGAAATATCTCTCCGAGGACTACAATGGCCAATGTGATTGCTGTACCAATGACCAAGAAATTTTTCCAAAAAAATTCGTTTAGGGCCTCAAAATAGCTCTGGAATTTCAGGACCCTAAAAACTGCCAAAAATAGTAAATTGTGCTACAATTAAGGAAACTAAAAAAGTGAAAGAAACAATGATGAGGGTCCAAGTGGAATAGGTGTGTGGCCACCAATATCCACCTGGATCACGATGTTTATTACTTCACATCATGGCCTTTTATAATCCTCTATTAATATATGTCTTAAGAGTCATAAGCCAAGAGGAAAGTCTATACTTTGACAACTAAGAAATTAAATCAAAATTGGAGTCTTTCTTTCATGATTTGCTACTAAAAGAGAAAATCATTAGAAAATTTTGATTTTACATATCTACTCCAAATTATTCTTGTCCAATTCCATGCTTGCTTGATAATTCCACGAACCTTCTTCAAATCCTACACATTGTTAGAGTGTTATAACCAAAGTTGACTTCTGGTTTGACCAATAGATATATTGAACCGGGTGGATTTCCATGTGGTTATGATAGGTGGATGTCTATGTGTTGATCATTTTCCATCTACTTGTATCCTTTTTTCCTTCTCCAACACATTGAAACCTGTCTAACCATGGATGTAGCTACAAAATCTTTGATTAGCTGCAGAATGAGTGCAATTTGGTAGCTATAGGAATGATTTGATTAAATTTCATAAAGAAGTAGTAGATTATAAACCACAGATGATTGATGCATTTTATGAGGTTTGAGCATATCTAAGGTGACCTTTCAACTTGGAAATGTAGCAAAACTATCATGAAAAAGATGAAAAGGAAAGCAAAAAGGGTTGTAAAAAATAAGACAATTTTGGACTTCAACACAAAGCATGAGACTCCTCCAATCTAGAATGCACAATGGTTCTAGCTAGAACTCTTCCTCTTTTTCCACTTGTTGGAAAATCAAGAGACTTATGCATTATAGATTATTTTACTTAACTTGATCATTACTTGTGATATATGTTGGTATTTTATTACTTTTATTAGATCTTTCTCAGGAAGCAATTACCAAAACAATGAAGATCACAACAAGACAAAGTACACAAGATATAGGCTCTAATCTAGAGAAAAACCCCTACAAGGGGAAAACCAAGAAATAATTATTCTCTTCTTATAGAATATTTTTACAATGAGACTTCCAAGACCCAAATACCAAAGCCGAAGATCCTCCCAAGCACCAACTCAACCCCCTAGCAAGGTATTTTTCAAGGCATCTTCCAAACTTCAACCTACTGCAACTTCATCCCAGATATCTAGCCTTGCAACTGCACCTAATAAGTTTGGACCTATAATTTCATCCTTCTACAACTAGTAGCAAAAAAACGCTAGTTTTTCATGTGTGAAGAGAGAGAGATGATCCCAAGAAACTTCAACTTCTTTTCTTCCTTTCTTTTTCCGTCCATCTCTTCTTCTCCTTCATTATTGCAGATCGAACTTGATGATGAGTGAGTGTACCAAATGAGGTTGAGCTCCTTGTATTTATAGCCTTCGTGAGGGGTTGAATAGTCCTCCCTTAGGCCGACTTGTCATTGACTAGGGCTGACTAGGTATTAGAGAAATAAATGGATTTTTCTTGATAAAATAAATATTTTCCTTTGTTACAATGAGTCCAAATGGGACTATAATACATGACATAAATTATTCTTTTTCCTAGAAATACCTAGACATAACTAGAAGTATGAAGAACATGATTTTGACCTTGACTTGAGCATGAAACCCACACTTTACATCAAATAAAATAAAATAAAATATTTTCTTTCTTTTTATTTTTATATACAAAGTATATAATGTCATGATTACGAATAGGTCATTATGAATACCAAGCCTAGTTCCAATTTCCAATGCTCCCTCTTAACTAGGGAGGTATTCATAATCCTGCCAGATGGCACAAGGAATATCATCCTTGAAGCATTCTCATAAGAAGAGTCAGATTGATAAGCCATCTTTGTCAAGCATCTATATCATTACTATCATTTTCCTTTAAGGCCTTAACTAGACAATCTCCTCTTCATTCGAGATAATTATGTTGGGAGGATTTACGTGAGATGCCACACTACCTCTAAGGCACATACCCCATTCATAAAAATTTCGGGTATGTCGTTTTAGGACTATTCCTATCTTGGATTTCCAATCCTGAATCCTCAAAGAATATCAGACCTCTTCAAATACTCTTATCTTGTATGCCCTAGCTCATCCTCAAACATTATCAGTCAATAACTTCTTTTCATGGATCCTACAATCCATAAGAAGTTCCAATGTCTAATGCTTATACAATCCTCTAGACTCCATTATTTCTTTATGGCCTTCACTAAGACTTACAGTTGTTAGTCCTCGTCTAGTGCATGACCCATAAAGACAATAATTATCCAACATCACTGCCTCTCAATTAGGGAAGATGTGTCTACCAAACCAATCTTGTCTCTCAAATACTAAAGATTCTTGTTTGGTAATGATTTAGTTAGAATATATGGTACCTGTTCATTAGTAGGTATATAATGTAGATCCACAACCCCATATCGTACCAAGATTATGATGTAGTAGTACTCATTATTTATATCCTTCGTCCTAGCATGAAAAATCAAGTATTCTATCAATATCATACAAATTTCATTTTCGCAATGTATACGTGAAGGGCTAAGCATCTCTTCAAATAAATATGATAATAACTTCTTGAGCCAAACCACTTCATTGAAGACTTCACTTGTAGCAATAGACTCAGCTTCAACACTACTCAAAGCAACTATTTCCTACTTTCTACTTATCCATGATACCATGGAATACCTTAGGCTAAAGCAACCACCTATTTTTCTTCTTCCATCTATCTCACTGCCACCCCAATCTGAATATGTATGTCCCATGAGTTGGATTTTGTCACTAGTATACTAGAGATAGTGATGTATGGTTCCATGCAAATATATTATCATATGCTTGGCTACAATCCATTGATCATGTCTTGGCTCCATCTGAAACTGATTAAGAACATTTACTGCAAAACAAATGTAAGGTCTTGTATTTACCAGATACATTAAGGACCCAATCAACTATATTTAGCAAGTAGGATCCACTAGACAAGAATCTAAACTTCTGGACTTATTTAGATTTGTAATCATAGGAGTCATCATAGGCTTGTTTTCAATCATGCCAAATTTCTAAAGAATCTTGATCACATATTTACCTTGACCAAGATATATTTCACCTAGACGTTTCCAAACTTCTAGTCCCAAGTAGTAATGCATAATCCCAATATCCTACAAATCAAACTCGGCTACTAACTACTTGCATTCTTGAATTTGATTCTCTATACATGTGACAAGTAGATCATCCACATACAAGAGTATGATGACTGGTTCACCATGAACCACTCTATATGTTATGATCTGCAGAACTCTTGGTAAAACCAAGCCTCAATAGGTATGCATCAATTCTTTCATACCAAGCTCTAGATGCTTGCTTTAAGCCATATACAACCTTCTTCCATTTGTAGATATGATTCTCCCTCTAATTTATTTCAAATACTTGATGCTTCTCAATGTAAACCTCTTCATCAATAGTCCCATTCAAAAACGTTGTCTTAAAATTTATCTGATGGATCTTCCATCCCATGGTAGGAACCAAAAAAAAAAGTGATCTTATTGTTGTAAATCTAGTTGTAGGAGCAGAGGCTTCTTTGTAATCAATACCTTATTTTTGTGTGAATCCTCTTGCTACAAACTTTGCTTTTTATTTATCAATGCTCCCATCTGCAACGGTTTTATTTTGTAAATCCATTTTTGAAGTGACTATAGATTTGTCACTTGGCCTAGTGACAATTTCCCAGATATCATTCTTCATAATTAAATGGTATTCTTCTTGCATTGCATTCCTCCATTCTTGATGTTTAGTTGCATCTTCATGGGAGGAAGGTTCCGCTTCAATGAGCTTTGTCATATATGAAACATACCCAAAATACATTTTTGGTCTTTTACTTTCTCTAAAGGTTCCCTTAGATGTGTGTCCTACTTCCTGTAACTCTCAACCAAGCATGCCTCTTTCAAATTTCTGGAACAACTACTTGTTGCATAGGCTCATTTTGAGCTTCAAATATTCTTGAGTAGATGTTTGACCATCATTGTCCCTTGAGATATCCTCAAGGATAGGTATATATTCTTTATCAATGTTAACTAGAACATATTTTGGTTTCATGTAAGCTATAATTTCATCAAATATGAGATAGCTACTTAATTCAATTCAATGATCCTCCTTAATATAGATTTTGTACACCTTTGATGAAGCACTATACCCAACAAAGATTCCCTTTAGGCTGGTAGGACCTAACTTCTTTCTCTTGTCCTTGGGTATATGTATATACATAGGACACCCAAATATTCAAAGATGATACACACTTGGCTTCTTTCCTGTAAATGCTTCTTCTAGAGTCATGTTGTTGAGAATCTTGTGAGGACTTCAGTTCTGCAAGTAGACAATTGCCATACATGCTTCTCCCCATATGAATTGAGGGATACCTTGATCATGTAGCATGGACCTAACACATTCTTTAGTTATTCTATTTTTCTTTTCAGCCACACCATTTTGTTCAGGATTATAGGGAATAATGTACTTCCTCTTAATCCCTAATTCCTTGCAAAAATCTATGAACTCTTTGGAGATGTACTCTCCACCATTGTCAGACCTCAGAGTCTTGATATTCTCTCAGTTAGATTCTCCACTTCATTCTTGAATTCTTGAAACTTCTCAAATCGTGCATCCTTGTTATTGAGGAGGTATATCCAAGTTTTCCTTGAGAAATCATCAATTATGGTTACATAATATTGATTCCCACAAATATATTTTATGCCATAGGTCCACATACATCTGATTTTATGAGATCTAAAAATTCCTTGGATCTGGTATCACTTCTTGAAAAATGGCTTCTTCACATTCTTTCCTAGAGCACATCTGTTATAGGTCCCTTCATGATCTTCCTTCATTTCAGGGATGCCATTGACCATTTGACTTAGAGATGGAAAATTCTTATAGTGAAGGTGTCCATACCTTCTATGCCATATTTCAAAATGGCTCACATCCAAGTGGAATAGGGCTTGAGATAGAAGTGTAAAAAGTCTATATAACGCCCTGTTACACAGTAAAATGTCACTGCCATCATGCCAGTCTCCATACTGTGTTGTGAAACCACATTCACCTATACTCATGCTCCTCAAAATGGCTAAAAAACCCTCTTTGCCTAAGTCAAATAGATCATCGCGTCTGTTAATCAAATAACCGCGCTGACGGGTGGAGGCCAATGTATCTGCTACACTGCCAGCGCGGAAGCACACGTCTTTTCCGCGCTGGTCCCATTTTACGAACAGCGCACCCTCCGTTTGTCATTTTTGCGCTGACCAGACCTCCTCTATATCTGATTTGCGATGTCAGCGCGCCAGCTCAGTGTTTCACCCGCGCTGATCCTGTTTGGGCGAATTTGTTCTAACAACCAGCCTTCCAGATCCCTCTAGACTTGGTTGTTAGCATTGTTGAGGTCGCCATCCTTTCTCTGGCATGTCTGTTCGACTGACCATCCACTTATCTTGGGGGAAAGCTCATCCTTTACCTATTCATGGAGACTCCTTCTCCTTTATAAGCCCTCCATTGCCCATGAGCAGCTAGTTTGGAACATATAGACTTTGTTTGAGGAATTCTTAGTGCATTAGTGCTGCTCTTTGTAGGCATTTGGTGTGTTGTGTGAGGATTGCTTTGAGCTTGAGGAAGGTCAAGTCTTGTTCCTATGTCTTAAAATTAATTTGGCCACGATAATATTTCCCAGTTAATCTTGTGTGCGTGTAGTTTGAGTAGGTTTGCCGTTAGCTCCTTTAGGGTCTTTGTTGGGACATCCTGGCGGATCCATCGACTCCGTCCTCGATCCCGAGTGAAGGGTCCCCATCTTCTGTTGCCCCCGAGACTCCGGTTTGTGGCGCTTTTCCCATCGTTCCGAGCGTACAACCGTTGAATTCTCGAGCTCCAGGAGACGAGTTTTACGAATACTTTTACAACCCTATTTGGGAACCCTCTGACGGGTCTCAGCCTGCCACCCCTGTCGGCACTCCATTTCCAATGGCTTCATCCGATATGGGCGATGCTTCTCCAATGTCTAGTAACCCGACTGTTATGTCGGATATAGAAACTCCCATCCCAGCAACATCCCCTATTATATCCCCTGTGACCTCTATACCTTACACCATCACGTCCTCTGGACAAGCGGTGCCAAGGCATTACAGGTCGCTAAGTGATGCTCGACGTTTCTTGAATGAGAGTCGCAACGTAGTCCCTACCACAAGATCTGTTGTTTCCCAAACCCCTCATACTGCCGTTACGGCAGTCCCCACCAACCCGACCATTTGTGTCGCCGTGTCAACTCCAGTTGTGAGTACAGTCACAGCTTCATCCACTGTCGCTTCTACCGCGGACCCATCTCAAGGTCCAACGCAAAGTGGTGAACTGTCTCCTTCTTCTCGAGTTTTGCACCCTGCAAGTGATGCTCCTCCTATTCCCGAGTACATCGCAGATGAGGAAGCATTCTATGAAGACTTGCGCAATATCCAGGACTTGGATGGTCAAGGTTTTTACTACGATGCTGAACATTCTCGTTTGTACACCTCCCTCCCTCAAACTCCTTCTGACGAAATTTCCACTCCGTTAAATGTGGATTGGGGCACCACTGCATATGGTGGTGGCATATACCATCTAAGCCAAGGACAACAGGGACCACCTTACCAAGGTTACCAACCTTACGTGCAGCCTGATTATGGGCAGCAGTTCATAGGTCAAAATTTCCCTGGTCAGCAAGGAGGCCCACAAGGACAACCTCATCAAGGACAACCTTTGGTCTCTAGTGGTCCCGCGTTTACTTATTTCGGGCAACCTTCATGGAATTCGGGACAACCCAATACCCAACAAGGTCAACCAGGTACCCAACAAGGCTATCCTTCGGGGCAGCCCGACGGGAACCAGGCACAACCTTACGGGCAACAAGGTCAACCCGTAAACCCACAAGGAAACCCTTCTGGGCAGCCAGGCCCGCATTACGTCCAGCAAGGCTGGCCTTCCACCCAGCGACCCTCTGGTCATCAGGGACAAACCTCGGTTGCACAAGGGCCACCTCTTACCCATCCAGCGAAATCTTCTGGGCAAATGAGGCCACCCCCAATCCAACCAGTACGACCCTCTGGCCAAACGGCTCCGAATGCAGGTGGGTATCAATCCCGACCTCCTTTTTCAGGTGGGTTCCAATCCCAGCATCCATATCAAGGTGGGTATCAATCCCGACCCCCGTATCCAGGTGGGCACCAATCCCAACATCCTTACTCAGGCGGGTACCAATCCCAACCTCCGTACTCAGGCGGGTACCAATCCCAGCCTCCGTACTCTGGCGGGCCTCAGGCCCAGCCTCTATATTCAGGCGGGTACCATTCCCAGCCCATGCATTCTGGTGGATATCAAACGCCGCCTGTTTCACAGGCTCAGTACGG
>APFE031211561.1:34277-106076 GCA_000404065.3 Pinus taeda | reverse complement strand
AGGCAGCGGCATGTCCGGATCTCCTCGGAAGTCGACACCGGCATACGGCCAGTCCTCGACAAAGATAACCTGGCTCTCTAGCCACTCTCTGAAACAAAGGCCCCAGGACACTAATCGTCCACCACCTCCGCGAGGCATAACTCGAGACCACTTAGTGGCCCTCGTCTCCCGCGCATTGCGCGGCGGGTCTAGCACCATGGTCTGTAGCCGGAGGGCCGGCACCCGCTCGAACATCAATGGGAGTAGGATAGAACCGTAACCGAACTGCTTCGACTCTCCACGTCAACAGTTGTTCAGTTGCCTCTTCATGCTGTTCGTCACAGCAGTCGCCCAGTTAAAGATCATGGGCTCTAGGCAATCTAGAGCAAGTAAGAGATTGGCCTTTGAGGCCTCATGGTTCGCCAGGCTCCCCGCTGCCCGCGTAACCAGAAAGAGAATAGTCCGGAGAACTATGTCGGCACGCTCACCGACACCCACCGATGGGATGCTACACTTCCCACTCCGTGTCTTAACCGCATCTGGGCAGACACGTGCCATCAACCGGTCTAGCGTTTCGCCGCTAGGACGCTGCCCCTCTAGGATGGGCACCGGGCCTCGGCGGGACAACCCAGTCAAAAAGTATATGTTGCTGGAGTCGAACTCGATATCTCGACCCCGGATGGTGAATTTCCCATCCACTGGGTTCCAGGCCCTGATCAGCAGCTCCAGCAAGTCTGGCTGGGCTCTTAGTCTCGGAGTGCGGAAGAATTTCATCAAACCGCATGCCCGCATAACATTGCGGCATCCGGCATCAGCCAAAGCGGCCATATCCTCATTGTCATGGTCCCTCTCCTGCCAAGTGAAAGCCATTTTGCCCTGCAAAAGCACCCAAGACCCATTTAGAAACTTGCATGTGGAAGAAAACACTTAAATCTTAAAAATTAGTATAACTCGGCGCCAGCGCGACTGTTTCTAAAACAGTCGTGCTGAAAATGGCCACCCCGTGTATTTTTCACTGGGTCAGCGTGGAACGACATGGGTTTTCCGCGCTGACCCAGATCAGGCTACGTGTTGGAAAGCCCGATCAGCGCGGACCCGATGGGGAAATCCGCGCTGACCGAGAGCGCTCCAACGCGCAAAGATTTTGGCCAAATGGCCAAATCTTATGGTCAAAATGCATAAAAATATAATCAAAATGCAAGTCAGAGCAAGGGGAACCTACCTGAAACAAGCGGTCGGGAAATCAGCGTCCGGATGAGGCAGAATGAGCTCCGTCAACTTTGTAGTAATTTCACGTCCTCCAGAGCTCCAATGGTAAAATGGTAAAAATAGTTTTCCAAACTTTCTATTTATAGTAAAATTTCCAAATTTGGGCAAAATTCCTTGTAAATGTGGGTTTTTTACTATGTTTTTGCCATGAACTCATCTAGATGTGATAGATTATGTCTTAAGGCATATTTTATTTTCCGCCCTATCGAACAGGTTAATGCGGGTATGTGTCGCGTGCAGGTCCTCGAAAACAACATGGTCGCGGTGGATTCGTTAAAGAGAATAAAAATGGAGGTCTTCTTTCAGCTCTTTTCTGACCGTTTAAAGATGAAAAGGTTGTCGAGTTATTCTTCTTGACTCGTTAAACGTAAATAAGAGGCGGTCGCTTTTAAAGCTCTTTTTCGACCGTTTAAAATAACAAAGATCGCCGGGTGTTTGTAGCTTCGCACTCGTTAATTGGTTCTAAAACGACGTGCTTCTGACCACTTTTTTACTTTTTCGGGTCAAAGCTCCTACTTACGAAAAGTACTCCTCGGTCATAATGATCGAGAGGTTCTTTCGAGCATCGTTTTATACTTTTTCGGTCTCGAGAGACACAACTTTACGAAAAAGTGCCCCCCTGGAGTTTCCTTTTCAGCTGTCTTTTCAAACTCTCTAAACATGAAAATACGCCGAGTTTTTCCTTTGTCAGACTCATTAAAACCGAATGACATCGGGCTCCGTCGCAATGACGCTCTCCAAGCATATGCTATCCCCGTCAAGCTTGTCATCCAAAAATAATCGGGGTACTCGCCAGAAATGGTGGGGGAAATAAAGGAACCGTAATCGTCGTCATCGGCAGTATGTCGCTCTTGAACATGGCACTGTTGCATTCGTGTCTGGGTGGGGACATCTCATCTCGCTTCACTCTTGCCTCCATGGGTTTGGGTTATCCTATTTGGCCACTCATCTGCTCATTGTCCTTTCATTGCGACCCCTGATCATTTGACCCCCAAATACTGCCAAATCCATCATAGTGCCGCCGATATGTTCAAGAGAAGTTGACCTCTACAAGTATAACCTCCCTCTGATATTTCGCGCAAAACAAACTTGTCTCTACCTGTCTCGCGTCGATGATGTGGAAAACATTATGGCCCACCTTCGATAAAGATCACTTCCTGTCGACTTCAGCTCATTATCTAGGAGTGACCTAGAGACTCCCTTCAGGTACCTTGGGGCCTGCATGCCTCAATGGCAGGTTCTTCGTGTTCGACGCGAGTTTCTCATTATTGGCCTCCGGTCGAATGATTCCGCGGGTGTTCGACGTCGGCTCATTCATTCACATGCTGTGGATTGTACCTATAGTACCTTGAGGACCATCTTCATTATTGGTGGCCCCTCTCGCGTCTGTTAACAACTTTCATCATTGGCTGGTAATCAGACGATGTTCAAGCATGTTCGACTTCGACACATATATTCACATGTTTGAACTTGTACTTTGTTCAGATTCGGATGGAGCGCAAGACCCTGGTTCTAGTCCATTATGGACCAGGTTGCGATTTTGTGAGACATCATCACATGACTCATTGTTGGATGGCTGCGACCATACCTGAGTCCTCTTAAGGATGGCTGCGACCATACCTCTTATCATTACGGTCTACTCAGCTGGGTGGCTGCGTCCACACCATAGACCTTTTTCCATATGTCTTTTGAATGGCTGCCCCCATACCTAGACTGCATGTAATTGAAATATCAGTTGTATCCGCCTGCAGGTTCTCTCCAGTGGTGTTCCAGTCCAGCAGTCTCGTAAAGCATTTCACCCCTCCCACTCTCTCGGGCTTCATGCCTTAGGGGGCATCTGTTACACAGTAAAATGTCACTGCCATCATGCCAGTCTCCCTACTGTGTTGTGAAACCACATTCACCTATGCTCATGCTCCTCAAAATGGCTAAAAAACCCTCTTTACCTAAGTCAAATAGATCATCGCGTCTGTTAATCAAATAACCGCGCTGAACGATGGAGGCCATTGTTACTGCTGCGCTGCCAGCGCGAAAGCACACGTGTTTTCCGCGCTGGTCCAATTTTACGGACAGCGCACCCTCCGTTTGCCCTGTTGAGCGCTGACCAGACCTCCTCTATATCTGATTTGCGATGTCAGCGCGCCAGCTCAGTGTTTCACCCGCGCTGATCCTGTTTGGGCGAATTTGTTCTAACAACCAGCCTTCTAGATCCCTCCAGACTTGGTTGTTAGCATTGTTGAGGTCGCCATCCTTTCTCTGGTATGTCTGTTTGATTGACCATCCACTTATCTTGGGGGAAAGCTCATCCTTTACCTATTCATGGAAACTCCTTCTCCTTTATAAGCCTCCTCCATTGCCCATGAGCAGCTAGTTTGGAACATATAGACTTTGATTGAGGAATTCTTAGTGCATTAGTGCTGCTCTTTGTAGGCATTTGGTGTGTTGTGTGAGGATTGCTATGAGCTTGAGGAAGGTCATGAGCTTGTTGCCTTGTATGTGAGAGAGAGACCTCTTTGACTTGGGAGATTTGCTTCAAGGTGAATGCTTGGAAGACATGCTGGCTGGACCCTCTAGAGAAGGACTCAGCGTCAGGACTTCGGTTGTACCTTACTCTATTTTCTGATTAATAAAGATAGATGACTACTCTTATGTTTCCATTTCCATTTGTCCTGTGAATGATTAATGTAAATTGTATCCTTCCTGACTGATACATAGTTTTTTTTAGTAGATTTTACGCTTGTGTTTTTCTCTCTTTGCTTGTGCAGGTGTTCGTCCTCGAGGATAGCGGAGAATTGTGATCGGCTGGAGTGAAGGAGCGAGAGTATTATCTCTTCGACAAACATAGCGTTGGAATCCAAGTAGGTTTCTCTCACCCACTTGTTAATTACAACTAGGAACCTGCGGTGTAGCATTGTTTGATTGTTGCTAGACCCCTGTTGGGCTAGTAGGGATCGCCTCTATCCGTAGAGGGGATTTACCTATCCAACACGCCCCATCATGAATCCCAATTACCCTAACATTATCAATACTAGAGCCCTCACCTGAAACCAAAACCTTACCATCAACAAAGGAAATTATATCACCCTTATCCTCTAAACTAGAAATATAAATTAAGTTTTTATTCAAACCTGGAAGAAAAAGAATATTGTTGAGGTGAATACTTCCACCAGAATCGAGCTCCAATGAAGTATATCCAATCCCTTTCACTGGAAAACTCTTCTTGTCTCCAATTTCAATTGAGTGAGAGGAGATTCCTTTTGACAAGGTTTGAATTTCACTCAATTCTCCCGTCATGTGTCTAGAATCACCACTATCAATAACCCATACATTCTCATCCTTGAAAGTGTCATATAAAGTAGAGAACAAACTTCCATCTATTACTTCATTTTCTACCTTGGAAATGATCTTCAATATGCAACCCTTGATAGATTTAGTGAGATTTCCAACGAACTTAAAACCCTTCTCTATAACTCTTTCCATAGTACCAACTAAGATGTGATCTTTAGTCTCCTTACACCTTACCTCTAATACCATGATGGAAAATTAGGAGACTTATATATTATATATTATTTTCCTTAATTTTATAATACTTGTGATACATGCTAGTATTTTATTATTTTTATTATATCTTGTTCATCAACCAATTACCAAAACAATGAATATGACAACAAGACAAAGTACAAAAGATATAGGCTCCAAGCCAAGGAAAAAACTCTTCCAAGGGGAAAACCCAAAAATAATGCTTCTCTTCTTATAGAATATTCTTACGTTAGACTTCCAAGACCCAAAGACTAAGGCCCAAGATCCTCTCAAGCACCAAGTTAGCCCCCTAGCAAGGTTTTCTGCAAGGCAACTTCCAAAATTTGACCTATTGCAACTTTGTGCAAGATTTTCAGCCTTGCAACTTCACCTCATAATTTTGACCCTACAATTTCGGCCTCCTGCAATTGCCAGCAACAAAACCCTAACTTCTCACATGTGAAGAAAGAGAGAGATGATCCCAACAAACTTTAACTTTTTTCATTTGTTTCTTTGTCCTTCCAACTCTTCTTCTCCTTCACAATTGAAAATCAAACTTAATGATGAGTGAGTGTTCCAAATGAGGTTGAGCTCCTTGTATTTATAACTTCATTTAGAGGTCAAATAACCCTACCTTAGGCTGACTTGTCCTTGAATGGGGCTAGCTTGGTCATGGAGGAATAAATGGTTTTTTATTAACAAAATAAATATTTTCTTTTGTTACAATGAGTCCAAATGGGACTATAATACATGACATAAATTCTTCTTTGTCCTAGAAAGACCTAGAAGCATAAAGGACATGGTTTTGACCTATACTTGAGCATTAAACCCATGCTTTACATAAAATTATATATATATATGATGTGTGTGTGTGTGTGTGTGTGTGTGTGTGTGTGTGTGTGTGTGTGTATGTATGTATATGTAAATGTATATTAGATGTATATAATAAATATACATGTAACATATACATATACATATACTATACATATACATATACATATACAATATATATATCTATATATATATATATATATATATATATATATTATATATATATATATATATATATATATATTATTCTTTCTTTCTTTCTTTATATAAAGTATCCAATGTCATGATTACAAATAAGTCATTATGAAGAGAAAACCTAGGTACAATTTCCAACATCACCTGTAACACAAACCAAACAATTACATGATTAGAATCTTTAGCATATCATTTAAGCAAGGAATCATGGAAAACATCATGGACTCTGATAGATGGAGGTAAGGCTAGCCTATAGGCCACTAGACCAAATCTTTCAAGTATCTCAAATGGCCTACAAAACCATGGAGCCAACTTGGTACATGACCCAATTTTCAAGGAAATTTTCTAGCGTCTAACTTTCATGTAAACATTCTCCCCAACTTGGAACTTCCTATGCACTCAATGTTGATTCACATATTTATTTTGCATGTATGTGCCACTTTTAAATTCTTCTTGATGACATGCATTTGGTGCTCCATTTCTTTCAATAATTTAGATCTAATCATAACCTTACTCACTAGAGCACTCCAGCTAATAGGGGTGCTACAACTCCTTCCATACAATGCCTCAAATGGGCTCATCTTTAAGGACTCTTGGTATCCATTGATATATGCAAACTCTACAAGTGGAAGATACTCTTCCCACTTCCTTTGCCCATGCATTACATACATCCTCAACATGTCTTTGAGGATTTGGTTTACCCTTTCTGTTTTTCCATCCATCTATGGATGATAAGTTGTACTAAAGGCTATCTTTGCCCCCAATCCTGTAAACAGTTCCTTCCAAAACTTGGAAGTGAAATTGGCATATGTGCCTGAAATGATTCTCTTGGGAACTCCATGTAGCCTTACGATCTCTTTTATGAATATTTGCGCCACCTAACTAGATGAATTAGTGGATTTGTCTAATATAAAATGAGCCACCTACTCAAGTTGTCAATGAACACCATAATGGCATCATGTTGCCTATATTTTTTACGAAAACATATAATGAAATCCTTGGATACCACCTTCCACTTCCATTCATGAATGGGAATATGTTGCAATAGAACCACTGGATGCTTACATTTAGCTTTCACCTGTTGATAGACCAAACATCTTACAACATACTTAGCTACATCTTCTTCTTTTTTCAGGTTAAGTGAATAATAGAAATTCTTAATGGCCATAAGGGCCTTTTGGTATCTAGGGTGGACAAAATACAATTTATCATGAAACACTCTCATTAGGAGTCTCATCAATTCATCATTGTTTGGTACATTGATTATATTCTTGAATCTAACCAAACAATAATCTGAGAGATGATATTCTTCATCCTCTCCATCTTCGCTATCTTGTTGTAGCTTTTATTTTAGCTGTTGATACTTCTCATCATGCTACCCTGCATGCTTGACCCACTTTATAAGGTCCACTACATAAGAGTTTATGGTTTTCATGTGATTCAATTGAATCCTTTTGCTAAGAACATTTGCAACCCTATTCTCTTTTCTCTTGATGTACTTAATTTCAAATTCGAATTCGTTAAGTATAGGTAGACTTCTATCTTTCCTTATGTTTAAAGTAGGTTGAAAAAATAAGTACTTTTGTCTATTATGATCTGTCATGAGTGTGAATCTTCTACTAAGGAGGTAATTCCTCCAGATCTTTAATGTGTGAATGATGGATGCCAAATCCAAATCATGAGTTACATAGTTTAACTTGTGCTCATTCAATTTCCATGATTCACAACAAACTACCTACCCTTCCTGCATCATGACTCCACCAAGAACATCCTTGCAAGAATTTGTACAAACTACAAAATCCTTGTCAAGGTCTGCAATCTGTAACACTGGTGCATTAATGGGAAACTGTGTTAGGTTCAAAGCTTGCTATACATCCACCAATCCATTCAAATTTCTTTCCCTTCCTCTACAAGGTGTTGGGTTGTGTTATATTCTTTCCGCAACTAGTCCATGTAGTTAACCGGGGGTTAGAGGGGGGGCAGAGCCCCCCCTTCATTGTGTCGATTGCACAGTGGGGGGGTCACAGGGGATTTGAGGGGGGTAGATAGCTCCCCTTTACAGGGTTTGGGGCAACGCCTGCCCTGGGAAAAATGTTTTTGGACCCTATATTAGGTTGGGCATACCTACCTATATATTTGTGCATGGTTTTCTTACATGGTTTTGGATGCGATGGTTTTTAGTACATGTTTTTGGACGCAATGTTTTTTTATTCATGGTATTCGAGGCTTTGGCATGTATAAATATGTATTGTAACATTGAAAAGAACATAATGAAAAATCAAGCTGGTAGTCCTAGTTTTGGGTTCCAGGGGAAAATCTTTGTGTATATGCATTTTATGTGTTATGCTCTCACATTGTTTATTTTTTGTGTTTTAGAATTTGTATGCAAGTAATTTTTGTACGAGGTTAAAACATACATTTGGTATCAGAGTTGTTTTGGCTTTGAGGGGATGCCTTTGTTCCTGAGGGGTTTCTCTCGGGCTTGTGGTAGACCCTGTTCAGCGGGAAATCTGTGAGATCGATTCTAGTGGTGAAAGAAGATGGCGAGCAGTGGAAAAATAGAGATTGAGAAATTTAATGGCCAGAGTTTTGAGTGATGGAAACTCAATATCGAGGATCTATTGGTGGATAAATATTAGAGGATCATGGTAGATCCAAGTACTAAACCAACGGGAGTGTCCGATGAAGAATGGAAGAAGTTGGATCTGAAGGCAAAGAGCACAATACGATTGTGTGTCTCAAATTTAGTATTGTTGAATGTATCAGGGGAAGCTACGATGAAGGCTTTGTGGGATAAGTTAGGTACTTTGTACCAATCTAAGTCTCTGGTGAGTAAACTATTCCTATGGAAAAGATGTATAAATTGAGGATGAAAGATGGAGACTCGATGATAGAGCATCTGAATGCATTTAATACTTTGGTAAGTCAATTATTATCTGTTGATATTAAAATTTCAGATATAGATAAGTGCATCAATTTGTTGTGTTCTCTACCAGATTCGTGCAATAGTCTGGTTATTGCAATAGGTAGCAATGCAACTGCCTTGCATTTTGATGAAATAGTCTCATCCTTGCTAACGAAGGAGATGAGATGGAAAAATATGGAGAGCCAGAATGGTTATGCCTTATCTATATGAGTACGGTCCTAGAATAGAAAAAAAAATAAGTTATCAAGTGGGAGATCTAAATCTACAGGGAGATCTAAATCTCCAGGAAAACCTGTAAAGGTGGTGTGCTAGAAATTCAGAAAGGAAGGGCCCTACAAAAGGGTCTGTAAATCTAACGCTCCTGACAAAGGAAAGGGATCTGATGACGCTCCTTCTGTAGAGGTGAAAACCACCTCAGATGAAGGTGGGGATGTGTACTTAGCCTCTTCAAGTACACATGTAGATCATGAGGCATGGTTGATTGACTCATGTACATCCTTTCACTTCACTCCCCATAGAGAGTGGTTCTTCGAGTATGAGAAATATGATGGTGGTGATGTCTTCTTGGGGGATGACAAGAAGGCTAGAATCGTTGGTCGTGGAAAAGTAAAGTTGAAGTTGCAAGGTGGAAGGGTTAGAACACTTCCGAGTGTTCTGCATATTCCTACATTGGCCAGAAATCTTATTTTTGTAAGCAAGTTGGAAGATGCAGGTGTGAAAACAATGTTCGAGAAGGATACCTGCAAGATGGTTTGAGGAGCATTGGTATTGATGTGGGGAGTTCGAATTGGAACTCTATACAAGCTGCAAGGTAGCACTTTTGTTGATGGGTGCAACAGTTTTGTGGTTCCTGAAAATGGAGCAGAGAATTTAGTGGTCTCTGGAGAGAAGACCATGTTGTGGCCTCAAATGCTAGGACATATTGGAGATAAGGACCTTCGAATACTTCATGGTAAGGTATGAGTTATAACTCTCTAGATTTTGATTTATGTGAAAATTGTGTATATGGGAAGCAGAATCAGGTGAGTTTCCCCTCTAGTGGTAAGAGGGTGAAACAGATATTAGAGCTTGTGCACAGTGATGTGTTTGGACCTATGAAGGTTCCATCATTAGGCAAGTTTGTATACTATGTATCATTTATAAATGACTTCTCAAGGAATACATGGATATATTTCCTTAAGAATAAATCTAAAGGCTTTGACAAGTTTAAAGAATTTAAGGCTCTGGTGGAAAACCAGACAGAGAAGAAGATAAAGGTGTTGAGGTCAGATAACGGTGGAGAGGTTTGCAGCAAGGAATTTGAATAATTCTATAAGAAGTTTGGTATATCACGTCAGAAGAATACTCCATACACACCTAAGAAAAATGGTGTTGCAGAAAGAATGAACAATACGTTGATGGAAAGGGCAAGAAGCATGCTCAGTGGTGATGGGTTAGGACAGGAATTCTAGGTAGAGGTGATGGAGACATCATGTTACATGGTCAATAGATCAGCTTCATCAGCGTTGGAGGATAAGACTCCACAAGAGGTACGAACAGGTAAAAATCCATCTCTTTCACATCTGAGGATATTTTGATGTGATGCATATGTACATGTTCCAAAGGAAAAAAGAACCAAGTTCTGAAAAGTGCATCTTTATTGGGTACAAGGATGGCTTAAAGGGTTATAAGCTTTGGAACCCAGTAACATGGAAGATTGTGTACAACTGAGATGTAGTGTTCAGAGAGGTGAAAGATGTTATTAAACATGAAGTCCCATCAAAGGAACCGAGAAGATAGAGTTTGATCTAAAGGTGGATGAATCATACTCTACAACAGAGGAGTAATTAGAAGATGAAGAGCCACAAACTCCAGGTGTGATAAGATCAGTTCAAGAAAGAAGGAAACTAGAAAGGTATAGTCCATCTACTTTCTATTCAAATTTTCCTTTATCTATTACTGATGATGATCCAAAAACTATGAAGGAAGCAGTAGATTCAAAGGATGGAAAACTCTGGAAAGAGGCCATGGTTGATGAAATGACATCTTTGCACAAAAATGAGGCTTGGGATCTGGTGGAGTTTCCAGCTGGAAGGAAACCCATTGGCAGAAAATGAGTGTTCAAGAAGAAGACAAATGCAAAAGGAAAGGTGGAGAAATACAAATCTCGTTTGGTAGCAAAAGGTTATTCCCAAGTGCAGGGAATTGATTTTGGTGATATTTTTTCTCCTATTTCCAAGGTAGATTCTATTACATTAATTCTATCTGTTGCTGCTGCTTTTGATTTTGAGGTAGAACATATGGATGTGAAGACAACATTTCTTCATGGGGATGTGGAAGAGGAGATCTACATGAAGCAACCTTAAGGTTTTTCAATGAAGGGTAAGAAAGAACTGGTATGCAAGTTAAATAAGTCTTTGTATGGGTTAAAAGAGTCACCGAGGATGTGGTATCAGAAATTTGATACATTATACGGGGACTTGGCTTCACCAAAAGCAAAGCAGATCACTATATGTATTTTAAATTAATTGGTCACTATGTTATTTATCTAGTCTTATGTGTGGACGATATGTTGCTAGTTGGAAATGATAAAGAAATTATCCAGAATTTGAAGACCCAATTGTCCTCAAAATTTGACATGAAATATATTGGTGTTGCAAACTATATTTTGGGCATGGAAATTAAAAGAGATCAGACAAAATGGAAGCTCTAGTTAAACTAGAGGAAGTATGTCGAGACAATACTACAAAGGTTTAATATGTAGGATAGTAAACCAGTGAAGGTTCCTATTTGTGTAGGTGTGAAGTTATCTACTGAACAATGTCCCAAGACACAAGAAGAGGAATAGGACATGTCCTGTGTTCCATATGCAAGTGCAATTAGTAGCCTGATGTATGCAATGGTATGTACTAGACCAGACATTGCACATGCAATGGGAGTATTGAGCAGGTTTATGTCAAAACCAGGAAAGGAGCATTGGACAATAGTGAAGTGGGTTTTCAGGAATTTGCGTGGCAGTAGTGATTATAGTTTGTGCTACCAAGGAAGACCAGGATTGGACAGAGTTTTGGATATCTATGGCTTTGTTGATGCAGACTAGGCTAGAGATCTGGATCAAAGAAGATCTACAAGTGGGTATGTGTTTAACCTATTTGGAGGTGCAGTCAGCTGGATGAGTAAGAAACAATTTGGAGTGACATTATCAACTACAGAGGAAGAATACATGGCAGCCACTCATGCAAGCAAAGAAGCAGTTTGGTTGCAGAGATTGTGTTCAAGTATGGGGTTAGTATAGGGAGCTATAAGAATAGACTGTGATAGCCAAAATGACATTTTCTTGGCAAACAACCCTGATTATCATTCAAAGATAAAAAGGTGTTGCTGGTAAAGGTGGACACTTTAAAGAATACTACAGATGCATTGACAAAATATGTGAGCTCTAAGAAGCTATCTTGGGGTAGAGAAACAATGGGTGTTTCAAGGCTATATAAATGACTAAGCTCTCCTGTGGCCCCCTGTGGAAAGAAAACAACAAGTGGGAGATTTTTGGGTTGTGTTATATTCTTTCCATGACTAGCCCACGTAGTTAACCAGGGGGTTAGACAGGGGGCAGAGCCCCCCTTTCGTTGCACCGATTGCGTTGCACGGGGGTCACAGGGGGCTTGAGGGGGGCGGATAGCTGCCCTCTACGATGTCTGGGGCAATGCCCTAGGAAAATTGTTTTTGGACCCTATATTAGGTTGGGCAAACGTACCTATGGTTTTGTGCATGGTTTTCACACATGGTTTTGGATGCGATGGTTTTCAGTCCATGATTTTGGACGTGATGGTTTTCGGTCCATAGTATTGGATGCTTCAACATGTATAAATATGTATTATAACATTAAAAGGAACATAATGAAAAATCAAGCTGGTAATTTCTGTTTTGCGATCAAGGGAAAATCTTTGTGTATATGTGTTTTATGTGTTATGCTCTTGCATTGTTTATTTTGTGTGTTTTAGAATTTGTATGCAATTAATTTCTGTACGGGGTTAAACCTACACAAGGAAGTGATATGGTGGCCTATATTGGAGAAATTTCTGATGAACGTTTTGTAGTAGCCCGCCAACCCCATGAATGATTTGATCTCATTCACATTCTTTGGTGTTGGCCAATCCATTATGACCTTAACCTTTTCTGGATTGACCAATGTCCCTTTTTTAGTGGCGATATGTCCCATATAATGTATCTATGATTGGAATAAATTTCACTTGCTAAGATTTGCATAAAGCTTGTGTTCCTTGGGCAATTATATCACTACAACTAGGTTATCTTTGTGCTCTTCTTTAGTATTTGAATATACCAAGATGTCATCAACAAAGATGATGACAAATGTTTCCAAGTAGGGATGCAACACATTGTTCATTAGACACATCAAAGTAGTAGGGGCATTAGTAGGCCCAAAAGCTACCACTACAAACTCGTAGTTCCCATATATTGTCTGAAATGTAGTCTTATGGATATCTTCTTCCTTGATATGCACTTGATGATATATTGGCCTCAAGTCAATCTTGTATAATATTGTTCCTCCCCTTAACTGGTCAAATAAATCATCCATCTGTGGCAAGTGATACCTATTCTTTATGGTTACTTTATTTAATTGCATGTAGTCAA
Organism: Pinus taeda; assembly: GCA_000404065.3. NCBI lineage: Eukaryota > Viridiplantae > Streptophyta > Pinopsida > Pinales > Pinaceae > Pinus > Pinus taeda. Next base: position 92,725 of record APFE031211561.1, on the reverse strand, counting down.
TGCACAATGTGAGTGTATCATCATCCTTCTTCACGAATAACACTGGTGTTCCCAATGGAAAAACCTTGGCCTTATATAGCTTTTATCAAGCATTTATTTCAACTGTAGCTTTAATTCGACCAATTCAGGGGTTCTCATCTTGAATGGAGCCTTGGATACTAGTGTTTCTCCAGGCATTAAATCGATTGAAAAACATACCTCTCTATGTGGGGGAAATCTAAGAACATCTGTTGGAAACACATCCATGCATTGCTGCAACATAGAATATTTCTTTAGTATCTCACTCTCTTCTTCCTCAATGTTGCTCTGGGCTTTGTCATCACTGGTAATTTGCACATAAATAAAGGACAACATTTTCGATAGGTGTGTTTGGCTTGCATGGTTTTTATTTTCCTTACTAAGGTAGGCTTCAACTTACCTTACAATATTCTTCTTTATTAGATTTTGTCTAAGCACTCAATTGCCTTTTCATAGCAATCAACTTTGGTGTAATTCTTGTACAACCAATCCATACCCAACAACATGTTGTACACTCCCAAGGGAAACACATTTAGGTGTGTTGTTTTTGGCATGCCTTGAAGCTCAAAAAAACATGATTTTACCCATTGGTTTACTCTTCTCTTGGTCCTTATTGCTAATTGGACCAACCATTGTTCTTCATGCGCTTCCTTGGCCAACTGACATTTTTCTACAAGTTATGGACTGACATAACTATAGTTAGAATCAAGATCAATCAAAATAGAAATAACTTGATTACACGCCCTACCATTTATACCAATGATGGATGCTTGGTGGTTTGCATGATAATTATCCACTGCAGCATAAATCTTAGGCATGTTGTGTACTACATCTCCCACAATATTTGGACCTGCCTTTTCTTGTTGTGGGTAGTCTCTTTTACGGCGGTCTCCTCCACATGTCCAGCAACACAATGTATCTTTGGAATCATACTTGTGTTACTTTCGTGTAGGCTGATGTGAGTGGTCCTTATTAACTTAGCCAAATTTTGGTTGAAATCGACTTGCATTGGTTATGGTCAAGCTTGCTTTCCTATCTTCAATCTTATTAGGCCACTTATTTTTATCCTTCCCATTTCTCTTTTCTTTCCAATCATCCTTGAATTCTGATCTTTGTTTTTCTTTCTCTCAACAATGCTTCATCTTCTTCATGGAATCATCTAATGTATAAGTTTCATAAGCTTGAATGCTAGAGGTAGCACACTGATGAATCATTGAACCTTTTCCTTGCCTTTGATGTATGACACATATCTCAACAACTCTAGGAAATTGGTGATGTATTATTCATCCGAAATTTGTCCCATTCTGAGCTCATAAAATTTCTTTATTTTTTTCATAATACTTGTCTAATAAATGCTTATCTTTGAAGAGACCCTCAAACTCACTCCAAGTTAGCCTTTGTTCAGTTATTCCCTTTACATTCTTCTACTTCTCCCACCATATATCTTCTTTTCCTTTCAGACTATAGGTGGCTACCTTTTCCTTCATGTTCTCTAAATAATTATGTATCTAAGAATTTCTTCATTACAAGAAACCAAGCTTTTTTGTCTTCAGATTTCTTCATTTCCCCACCAAATGTGCATGGTTTTCTCTTCTTGAATTCCCCAGGCATAAGATATTTTCCTCTATTCCTCTGATGATGATGATGATGATGGTGATAATGGTGATGATGCCTCATGGTAGTATAACTAAAAGTTATACCAAAGTGATTCCACTAGGTGTTGGTTATCCCCTTTGGGGTACTCAATGGTGCATTTCCTCTCTGTTGACGGTGCTGGAGCTGCCAACATGTCAAGGGGATCTCCCTAGTAAGAAGTCCCATTTATACCTTATACCAATTGGTGTAGGAGTCCCAACAATGGGTCGTAAGGTAATGCTTTGACCGCGATGTTTCATAGATGCAAGTAAGATAACTCTGTCAGAAGCAAGGGTGTGATTGATGCAAGGAGTCAAAGAAGGTGTATGAGAGGTTATAACACATAGAGGGGAGATGAGGGTTAAGGTGAGTTCCAGGTTGAAAGGGATCAGTCCCAACTCATATAGGAACACACAACAGAAAATGACATGCACAACTTCTAGTGGAACAGTCCACTCGGATGTGGCAGTCACAACATACAAGGTAAGATAATGCATACAACACTCACGGATCAGTCTGAGATAAGTGCAACGATTTTTATAGCAAGGTTCATGTGAAAGATCTGTCTGGTGTCCAGCAGAGCAGTCGACACAGATGGGACAACAGTAACAACATATACAACACATTAACAATAAGATTCATATAATTTCATACAAATCAGTTCATACACAAATACATAAGTTAAACAACATATATCATTAAGGAAACTGAAGCAGTCCAACTCCAATAACAACATATGCATGAGAATGTGCAGGACCTTATTATATAAAGGAGTGTAAGTCACAATCATACAATACATCCATGTAAACCTTCTAGCCCCAACAGTGGAATGTTATAGACACATTCGCTTACTCCTCCAAAGAGATGACTAGCTCTGTGTAGTGGAGAAGCCAAGGCGTGTTACAATACCATCCAAGATTTATCTAAGATAGTCTTATCAAAAGCTTGGCTGACCAAAAGCCTCTATAATGAGTTATGAGGGACTATTTATAGCAAAGGGTGGGGTGACCCTTGAGATTCCCCTTTGTGACAGTTCAACTACCCTCATGACTCTTTACCTACTCTATGACTATTACATCCAACCATTGACACTTGAATTATACTTGACATGACTCAACATTACAATGCACATGTACTCATGTGAGACAACATGGCTTCAGCAAGCTTTGCAAGACATCAATAACACTTGGCCTGCTATGATGAGACCAACTCTTGGACATGCTTATGATGGTGAAGGTGATGAGTTGATGCCAAGCTTGGTCATCAGTGATGGTGTGCATGCACCTCATGGTGACATCTTATTGAAGTGAAATCTTGCCTCTGGTACAACTGGTGCATTGGTTCGGCCCCTTCATCCAAATCATCTGCTAACATGGACATGGTCTTCTTGGGTATGGTTGAACTAGAAACACACTGATGCATAGTGTCTATGTTGATCTTCAAGTGTGTGCTGGTGGTCATGTGCATCAACTTGCCGAAGTACATGTTCAGCCCCAGTTATAATTTCTTCTTTAATTCGCCTTGGTGAGTGTGTTGAATGGGTTGGATTGCATGCATTTGCTCAAAAACATGCATGTTTCTTAATCTATTGCATGCGATCAACAACATTGCTCACCATGTCTGCTCTGTGTCAGCTCTTGGGATGGATCCTTAACTTGTACGGGTGCAGTTTCATCGGTGAGTGCATGTTGTGCGCACTGTTGTTCTTGTTCATATTGCAACTCATTTGTCTATTTGCGCAACTTCATGTTCTTCCTGAGTTGTTGCTTCAGCACATGCAACTCCTTCTTTGCTCCATCTTCTGCCTTCGTGCGATCTTCATGTTACGTCATCACTTCATAGTCGAAGTCCCCAAAGTTGCTTTCATCATCAATGGATCTTCTTGAGCTTGCAACCTTGTTCCACCTCTGTGTTCTGAACAACCCTCCTCTTACATTTGCTACATTTGGTATGTTGTCTTTAGCTGCTGCTCATGATTCTAATCATTGTGGTGCTGCTGCTGTCATAACTTTTTGTCCTTGTCTACAAATAACTCGATGTCTTCATGGATAGGCAAGTCCATGGCCACTTGATCTACTGTATCCCCAAGTGTGCTCTGAACGGTGTCTTTGTCTATGCTGTCCTAGAAACCATTGTACCTATATTGCTGAGAGGAAGATGAACACCTATGATACCTGGAGACATGGCAACACTCATGGCAAGCAATTTGTCAGTCGAAAACTAAAATGAACATGAGAATTGACTTGCAACATACCTGGGGGCATGATCATTAAGGTTACGCAATTTCGGCCGAGAGGTCGAGAGACCGACTGCCAAGACTGCATAAGGCACATTCTGGGTTGTTGGGAGACTGGATTACTGCTAGAACTGTGCAATGCGCAGTCTAGTATAGCTGCTAACTGTTGGGATTGCGCAATGTACAATTCCAGCTGGTAAGTACTATTGGCCTAGGGACATATTTGCGCAATTTCATGGGCCAAGCAACCATTGTCCTCCAGAAATGCGCAAACTAGTCTTGGAGGCTAGTGCTGGGAAGGAATGTGCAAATATGGAGAGGAAGGTGAGCCTTCCTTCACCAGATTGCGTAATGCAGCCTTGGTGAAGGCAGAGTCCAGGCCAAGGTTGGCCTGACTCGTCGATGGGAAACTGAAAGCAAATAAGACAATAAATGCATGGCGATGCTAAGTGATAGCATAAGTGATTAACAGTGCATGCAAAATAAAAATGAAAAATTCAACAAATAGATCAACATGCATGTGGATGAGGCAGTTCACCGGTTGGGCGAACATCTGCGCAAAATAGTTTGATGCATGTGACAACAATGAGATAGCAATGAAAACTAAAAAAGAGCTAGGAAAAGCAGGTGTATATGTAAACGATAGCAAGCGTTCAAAGAAATCAAGAAAACATTACTCCCACAAGAGAAAACACAAAAAGAGACAGAAATGCAGCACAAGCCATGGGAAGTGGGCTTACCCCAAAACAGTTGATCGGAATGTGCCGACTGCTCCTAGATGTGATGTGGGATGTTAGAGCTACAAGGTTGAAGTGAGGAATAAGCTTTGTAGCATCCGGTTGATGAGTTTTGATAACATTGAGGTTGTGATGCTCATGCCATGAATCTAGGGGAAGCGACACTTGATGGGAGGTTTCGGAATTGATCCTTGCATGTAACCTCCAACTACTAAGCATAGATCCCTAAAACAAGGAATGCATTTGCATGTTGCCTTGAGAGAAGCAGCCCTTGCATGCAAGTTTGTTTTTCTCAGTTCTGGAGGAAACCAGTAACCTCAGCTGCACATGCAAGAGACTGCTCGACTGCTGGAGAAAAATACACGTTTATGGTTGGGAGTTGGGCTAGCTGCCTAGGAAATTTATGCAATTTCTGGGCAGAGCAGTTGACTGTTTCCCAGATTTGCGCAAATTCTGGGCTGAGCAAATTTGCTAAGGAAATTTGCACAAATCCTTCTGGGAGTGTCGGCATTCAGGATTGCGCAATCTTGGAGCCCAATAGGATACCAGAGAGGATTGCACAATTTCCAGAGGGAAGGTAGGTTTCCCTCTAGAAATGCATAATTTTCAAGGTGAACTTTCTCATCCTACAGCTGGACCAAGTCTGGGTGAATAGCCTAGTAGGGGAATGAATCAAGTTGTGACCAATAGGCTACCTTTGTGCAAGAAATACATTGAAGCTTGTGAACTTGACAAAGCAAGGAAAGCTACTGTGAAGTTGGAAGGGAGGCTCTAAAACGAGGCTAAGGAACGATTTTGGAGGGTGGTTGTAGTTGCTAAAACACTCTCATAGTGTCTTCACTTCCTCTTCAGTGCTTCTTCCTAAAATTGCTACCATTTACCCCATTTTTTATTTCTTCTGATCTTAAAGGGATTAGCCTACCTCTCTTACTGGCCCCCAACTCATACTTCTTTTGTCTTTGCAAATCTGAAAGGCTTTGTATTATGATTGCATTTACCTCAGCTTGCCTTTCCTGAGCCCTCACTATCCTTTCATTATCTTCCTTACAACTCATAGTCTCATATTGTAGGATCCTCAAGGTATCCATCTAATTAGGAGAGTTTTCCCCTTCCCTATTCTCCATTGCGGCCTGTTTATGCCCATGTTGCAACTTGTTAGAATTTTATAGGACCATCCTACTACTTGTGTTGTGTTTTCAATTACAAACAATGGCTAGATACATCATGATATAAATTAATTAATTAATAAACATAAGCATAACCATGATCTTTCTCTCATGGTGCTACCATGGGATCTAGTTGTAACAAAACAAGCCAACTTAGTGCATCAATACTTATCAACATCCTCCGCACGTAATATCACATACACATGCATACTCAACAATAAATATACTATTTAATACAAGTTGTTAATTCACATAATTATAATGAGATCATGTCAACTATTGATACCATGTTGCATCATTAATTCACAAGGTAATGTACATTGACCATGCATTCAATTAATTAATTATAAACCAACTTTTACCACCTAAACGAAAGTGTTGGGTATGGAGCTTGATTATCTTCTTTATTTAGAGGTATCACCACATTGGACCCTAGTTCGTAATGTGGTGGCAACACTGCTTGTAAAATGTATGCCACTAAGGGGGTCCAGGGTTTTGGGGGGGGGAAGACAACGATTATTTGGAGCCCCCTCCCCCCCCCCCGGCAGGGGATTGGGGGCAGCACCCCAGAAGCTAAAAATAGATGTAAAATTTCCTTATAAAATGTTGTAATTTTGTAGTCAATTTGGGTTTTTCATTAGGCAGAGATCTGATGGTAGAAGTTATGCTTAATTTAGGGTTTTTTCCCTAGAAGGCAACCCCTCACTATATATAAGGCTATTGTATTGTGTCTATGTAGATCGGTATTTTGAGTGAGAAAGAAAGAGGAGATTGTGTGAGAGAGAAGAGGGAATTACAGTGGATCTGATGTAGGTTGTATCTCTTCATTTTGTTGGATAATATAAAAGGAAGGACTCGTTGTTTGTTCATGGATGTATCCCAAATTGGGTGAACCATGTACATCTGTGTCTCTCTTGTTTTTTGTGTTTTCTATGTTTATATTTCTGCAATATGTTTTATGTGTTCCATTGCTCTGTAATATATATTTTCTAACATAAAGTTTAGTTAGTTTTCTAAAAATATTAAGAAACCCCCTTCTGGGATCTTAATGTAATTTCCCATGATAGAGCCCATCCACTCTAATGTTGAATTTGGATGCTTTGATACCACTTGTAAACACCTCATCTTAACTCCGTTGAAGTTTCCACTCACTAACTCGAATTCCCTAGTGCCAAAAGAGAAATGGGATATATATATGTGTGTGTGTGTGTGTGTGTCTTCTTTCTGAGACCTCAAAACTCAATATGGATGCTACAGTTATGTTCGTGTTGAGAAGTGCAACAAGAAATGATCAATTTGACTTAGCCTTGGTCAAATTGAGTAAATTTGAAATTTCCACATCAATAGACAACATGGATGCGGTTAACTGAGGCGACATGGCTCTTGCCACTCAGTTAGCTCAATAAATTTGAATTAGTGGGCTTGGAGTTCAATTTTCATGTGTTGATTACTAATTTGTAGCAATCCAGTTCAGTTATTTCTAGTTGTACTAAGTTAAACTTGCTTTAATAGTTAATAGAACGAGTTGGAGGCTAGTTGTGCAGTGGGACAAAGGTCTAACTCATAGATCATCTAGTTAACTAATAAATCAAACAAAAATAAGTCGTGCATTTAAGGAATTTGAATTGCTCATCTATGGTGGAGATCCCAAGGTAGTGTAATATCAATTGTAGACTAGTCTTGAGTGTACAAGTGTTGCATGCAATCAACAATCCTTGTGAATTGTGTAATTAATTTGGAGGAAATTCCTAAATAGTAGGGGTCAATTTCCTCAATATTTGTGCAAGGAAATAATAACTCATGTGAAGGCAAAAATTGACTGATTTTGGGTTAGAGATTTTGATTGAGTAGAGAGAACAATTATTCACTTGTAGGTTGAGCTGAGAGCAAGCAAATAGTTGTAATACATTCTCTATTCTGATTAATGAAAGTAGGATTAAGGGTTTTTTACCAGTTGGTTTCCCCTAGATAAATTTGTGTACTTGTGTATGTGATTGATGCATGTTTGTGAATGTTGTTCTAAATTGTGAATTAATTTCCACGGAGTAGTAGAGTAGAATTGTGTCTCCTGATTTAGATTAAATTTCTTGAGCAGTTGCAATTCCATTACCACATTTCTACATGGTATCATATTAGCATTCACATTAGAAAAATAAATTTGAACTTATTCCTTAGGAGGTTCGAATTTGTAGCTTCGGTGTAGTGGGATTTCCTCAAAGTTGGGAGAATGACCTTTAATGACTTGAGATTAGAGTATGCCTTGGAAGGCATATCAAATTTCATTTCCTGAAAGGATTGCATGGAGGTAGTGCTTGATGACAATGGATTTCTAGAATATGTCAAGACAAATATTCAAAAACCAGGATCATCTAATGCCCAGAACCTAGCCCAATGGAAGAAAGATGTAGCTAAGGTGAGGAGAATAATCCTGGAGGGAGTGAGAGACCACATTGTCTCAAATATCCATGGGAAAGAAAATCCTTTCACAATGTGGAAGGTGTTGACTAAGCTATTCTAGAATATTAGTGACCTTAGAAAACTGGCCCTCAAAGACAAACTTGGAAACATTAATATGTAGGAGAATGATACTATTCTACAATATCTCACTAGATTTACATTAGTTGAGGATGATCTTGGAGTGGTTGGTGTGAATGTTACAGAAGATGACCTAGTGAGCTTAACTCTTCTAGGCCTCCCCAAAATCTAGAATATTTAATGAGACTCAGTGAAAATGAGGGAGAAATTACCGAATTGGGAATGCTTATGGTCTGATTTGTTACAAGAAGAAATCAGGTGAAATACCAGAGATGGAAGTTCATCCAAACGAGAGGATGAAGAAAATTTTGCATTGGTTGGAAAGGAAAAGAAGGGAAAATGGAATAAATATCAAAGGAGACCAGAATCTATCCAAGGGGGCAAGAAGAAAGACTTGTCCAAAATAAAATGCTTCAATTGTCATTAATTCATGAACTATTCTACAAAGTGTCCACACCAAAGTTCTAGCAAGAACAACTCAAGAGGAGCAGTAGGTGAAGCACTGGCTTCACAATTCAAGTTAGACTTCACCCTGATCACATGCATGGCTAGCACTATGATGGGGAGTGTGTGGTACTTGGACTCAAGTGCCTTGTTCCACATGATAGGGTGTAGAGAGTTATTTAGTGACCTGCAGGAGAAAGATATCTAGATGCATATTGAGCTTGGGGATGATGGAAGGTATAGTAACCTTTAGAGGGAGTCATGATCCCCTCTTGACCTCAAAGATGTCATGTTTGTACCAAGATTGAAGAAGAACCTTACCTATGTAGTAGTTTTGAAGATCGTGGCTATGATGTTATTTTCATTAAAGAGAAAGCCTTTCCGAGACACATAGCCACTAAATAGGTGAATAAAATCAGGGTTAGTGTGAAGAACTTATGTAAACCTGATGTGGGAGATTGTGCTACATTAAGCAGTAAGGCAGAGAAAGTGCAGATTCACGATGTCGGTGAACTCTAGCATGGGAGATTTGGTCATTTTCGTCATGGTGCCTTAAAAATTATGCAGAAAATATCCATTGCCCCCCCTAAAGGATCACTTAAGCAACACGATGTATGCAAGGGTTGTACCTTGGGGAAGTATGTAAAATCTGCATTCCATGATCAAAATAGAATATCAAATGCAGTGTTGAAGAGAGTCCACTCTGATGTGTGTGGACCCTTCTTGACAACCTCCACTTCCAGACATAAGTACTATGTTATTTTTATTGATGATTTCTCAAGAAAGTGTTGGATCTTCTTCATGTGGAAGAAGGATGATACATTCTAAAAAATTGTAGAATTCAAGGCACTAGTTGAGAAAGAAATCAAAAAGATGGTGAAGGTTCTCAGGAGCAACAATGGAGGTGAGTATATTTCGAATGAATTCAAGGAATTTTGTGCCAAAGAAGGAATTCAAAGAGAATTGAAAACTCCCCACAACCCACAATAGAATGGGGTATCTTAGAGAAAGAACCAAAGCATTGTGGGAGTTACGAGAGCTATGCTGCATGAAAAAGGCATGCCACTACATTTGTGGGTAGAGGCATGTAACAAAATAGTCTACTTGTAGAACTGAAGTTCTCATCATATTCTTGGTATGATTACACCAGAGGAGGCTTTCACAAGGAGGAAGTCGGATGTGCCTCATTTCAGAATTTTTGGAGACTCTATTTATTGCCATGTCTCTAAATATTCAAGGAAGAAACTTGAGCTGAAAATAGAGTTGGGAGTTTTTTTGGGTTACAATGAAACTCCACACAATTACTGGGTGTACTTACCTTCCCTCAGAATGACAATTGTACGAAGGAGTGTACATTTTGATGAGGAGAAAGAAATGAGATTCTCTCTTGAGAAGGAGCTTCAAATCCCACCAGAATAGTAGCTTTTTAGCTCCAAAGTAGGAGCCTCAGGAAGTTGTGGAGAAACCACAAATGGAGGAATAGAGAGGAGGTGAAATGGATACATCCACTCAAGCAAAACCGTGTAGAGGAGGTAGAAAAATAACCAAGGAATCTGATAGATTGGTGTAGGATGCGAAGGAGAATGTGGGAGATCCTTTAAATTTGAGCAAAAAAAAGTAAGCCACCTAAGAGGTACAGTGGCTACATGACTCTAATGACTGAGCCATCCTCTTTTGAGGAAGCAGTTGAGAAACAAGTTTGGGTTGATACAATGGTGGAAGAATATGAATCCATCATGAAGAACAATGTTTGGGAAGCGGTCCCAAGACTGAGATAAATCAATTTTAGGTTCGAGATGGATCTTCAAGGTTAAGCATGCAACAGATAGAAGCATAGATAAGTATAAGGCTAGATTTGTGGCAAAAGGATTCTCTCAAGTTGATGGAATTGACTATGAGGAAACCTTTGCTCCCGTAGCAAGGTATTCATCCATTAGATTAATTCTTTCACTGGCTGTGCAAATGGGGTGGAAGATCCACCAGATGGATGTAGAAACAACATTTCTCAATGGTGTTATTGAGGAGAAAGTGTACATAGAGAAACTAAAAGTTTTTGAGACATTTGATTGGGAGTCTAATGTGTGAAGACTCAAGCGAGCATTGTACGGTCTCAAATAGGCACCCTGAGCTTGGTACCCTTAGATTGATAGTTATCTCATTGGATTGGGCTTCAACAAAAGTGAAGCAGATGCAAACTTCTATCATATTTTTGTAGAAGGTAAATTTCTTATCATTGTTTTATATGTTGATGATTTAATATTGACAGATGATGAGCAGCTAATCAGCTCTGGTAAGGAGGATCTTACAAGGGAATTTGATATGAAAGACATGGGTATCATGCACTACTTCCTAGGGTTGGAAGTATAACAAGCTGATGGGGAATTGTTTGTGTCTCAAGGAAAGTATTCCATCGAGATATTGTAGAGATTTCACATGGAGAGTTGTAAACCCATGGACACATCTCTAGTGACCAACTGGAGGAAGGAGAATGCCACTTCAGGTGAAGAGGTTGATGTTACCATTTACCAATAGCTAGTGGGTTCACTGATGTATCTTGTGAACACATGACCAAATATTTGATATTTAGTCAACCAATTGAGCCAAGCTATGGTTAGGCCAACCAAATTGTATCGGAAGGCAGCTAAGCATGTTTTACGATACCTAAGAGGCACTACACAATATGGATTATGCCAAAAAATGGACAGAGGGAGTGAATTTGTGTGGCTTCGTAGATGTATATTGGGCAAGGAGTCCATTCGACCGAAAAAGTACATCAAGTGGAATTTTCAATGTTGGGTCCGCAACAATTTCTTGGTACAACGGGAAGTAGAGGTTTATGGCACTCAACTTCGAATAAGTTGAACACATGGATGCAAGTCAAGCAACATGTGAGGCGATATGAATGAGAAAGATATTGGCGGGACTATTTGGTCAAGAGATGGATCTAACTCTGATCGATTGTGATGAGTATATTTTCATTAAGCTCTCTGAGAATCTAGTAATTCACGATCGATCCAAACATATAAATATCTGGTATCATCATTTATAGGACTATGTGTAGAGGAGGATAATGTTGCTACAATACATTCTGAAAAAGGAACAAGATGATGACATCTTGATAAAGGATTTGTCAAGAGGGAAGTTCGAATTCCACAGGTGCAGGATAGGGGTGGTTGAAGATCCCTTTCTTGCTAAGAGGGAGTGCTGAGAAGTGTCGCAAGAAAGACTCAATTTGACTTAGCCTTGATAAAATTGAGTAAATTCGAAATTTCCACATCAACAGAAAACTTGGAGGTAGTTAACTAAGGTGACATGGCTCTTATCATTGAGTTAGCTCAGTAAATTTGAGTTATTGGGCTTGAATTTTAGTTTTCATGTGTTGATTGCTAATTTATAGCAATCTAGTTCAATTATTGCTAGTTGTACTCAGTTAAACTAGTTCTAATAGTTAATCGAGCTTGTTGGAGGTCATTTGTGCATTGGTACAACAATCTAACTTAGAGAAGATCCAGTTAATTGATCAATCAACCAAAAATAGCTCATGCATGCAAGGAATTCAAATTTCTCAACTATGGTGGAGATTCCAAGGCAATGTAACATTAGTTGTAAACTAGTCTTGATGTACATGTGTTGCATGCATTCAGTGATCAATCCTTGGAAATTGTGCAATCAATTTGGAGGAAATTCCTAAAAAATAGGGGCCAACTTTCTCAGGATTTGTGCAAGGAAATAGGAGCTCAGGCGGAGGTAAAAACTGGCTAAGTCTAGGTTAAAGCTTTTCATTGAGCAGAGAGAAAAATTATTCACTTGCAAGTTAAACTCAGAGCAAGCAAGAAATTGTAATACATTCTCTATTCAATTGATTAATACAAGCATGCTTATGGGGTTTTACGAGTTGGTTTTCCCTAGATAGATTTGTGTACTTGTGTATGTGATTGATGCATGTTTGCAAATGTTGTTCTAAATTGTGAATTAATTTCCGTAGAGTAGTAGAGTAGAATTGTGTCTCTTGATTTAGATTAAATTTCTTGAGAAGTTGCAATTATATCGCCATATTTCTACAATTAATCCCAGTAATGCATTTCTAGTGATGTAAATATTTTCCCCATATGAACTTTTAGACTGTAATCTAGGTTCTTTTAAAATGAATTAATTTTAATAGACGATCACATTGCTTGGCAATGTGATACCACATGATCCATGTAGTGCCACATGACTTGATACCACTTCACCGCATCATGTTGTTATGAGAACATAAATCCCATATTCTCGCGTGTGTGTATATATATATATATATGAGAATAACAATCATGCATAGAACTTAACTATATACTCGCTCTCATATATAATATGTTCATCATTCCATATATAATCTACTATATATAGTTAAGCTCTATGCGTGATTGTTATTCTTGTATATATATATATATATACGCTCTCATATATAATATGTTCATCATTCCATATATAATCTATCATATATATATATAGTTAAGCTCTATGCGTGATTGTTATTGTCAACTCGTCTCTATATCTTTGCATTGGGTGACATTAGGTGCTTCACCTATAACACCACATTCGACACATTAGTTTTCTTACCTGCCCATTATCTCCCGGCCACTCCATACATGGTTATACATTTGTATTTCATGTGAGTGGGACGAGGGACCCACTCTCCGTTGACCCAATCCCCTCCGCTGACCATGGCACAACGCATGAGCTTTATGTAGTGTCATGGGCCTCTCATCCGACGATTTTCCATGTTCCGCCAATCTGACGGTAGGAGTGACCTCACTCTCTCTCCGATGATGTCACCAGGGAGGAGGCACCTCAGTGCGATCTGTGCCATCCACTTTTACCACTCGTCCAACGATCTGTGTCTGCGAGGCCTTCCTCCTCTCCGTTGATGTCACAATGGAGGAGGCCTCACATAAACTTCCGTCAATTTCGCTGGTGAATCGATGTCGTCCACTGAAAATGCCTCTATCATAGTTACACCATGCAGCTATATGGCCTATGGCCCTGCTCCCAGCAGAAATACCTAATTCGATGATTTACAGCTATTCGGACAAGGGTTGATTTCTCCCTTGTTCTCGTGCATATGGTCGAGGGGTTCCATGCCTTGGCCATTAGGCTTAATGCCCAATTAATGCTCGGTTGTGAGTCTGCATGCACCGACATGCGTGGTCAACTATATTTCAGCATACATGACCTAAAAGCGCAGAGCCATTGGACGTTTGGTTCAAGGGATGTTGGCTCTCACACTGTGGTCAAAGCCATTTGAATTTACATGTGTATATATATGTTTGTGATCTGAATCATGTTCAGAAAATTGATGTTTTTACCAGCGTGTGTATATATATTATGTTCAAGAATTCAACTCCACTTGTGATCTTCAACAAAAAGAGTATATTGGAGTTAGCCTTCCATGGAGAGAAAAGATGAGTATTTCTCAAATAAGAACTAAATTGCATCAACTACGGTGCGAAACAGGTGGGTGGAAAAGACTTAAACAACCTTGGGAAGAACCAGTGTGTATTTTTTGCACTTTTAGGGCAATGGAATTGGAAAAAACATTTCGTTTTGGAATGTGATGCTTTCAGAGACAGTGATAGCAGTATGTTAACCTTAATTCCTTAGCATTATCTTTTCAGTGAGAAGATTGTTAGAAGGTTGAACTAACTCATCATTAATTTGAATAATAAGAAAATTAAATTGTAAAATAAAATAAAAACAAGGAAGCTAATAATCCCATAAACTATATCTAGTCTCATGGATATTAAAATTTCAATTCATATCCCAACATGATTCAATGAGGCCATTAAATATGGAGTTGTCTATAATGCGACTTTTTGGAGATTCCGGTGAGGAATCCGGCGGAAGAAATGAGGTTAAATCTTGATTTTTAGCAGTTAAAATGGTTTTTTAACTGCATATTTGGATTCAGCACCCTGGAAAACCCCTGGGAGCCATTGATTGTGCAGAAACTAGCTATCAAACTTGGGATTCCAATGAATTGCTGCCGGATTTTGACCCCAAGAATCCGCCGGAAAAACTTTCAAAAAGTCGCGTTATAGACTACTGCTTAAATATTCAACTTCGAGAGGGTGAAAATAAGCCTTTGTACATGCCTAACGGGTCGTAGGATGACCAAGGATTTGGTGAATTACACAATCTCAAAGAAAATCCAAAGGAATCTTTTTCGTTATTTCATATACATAAATGCTCAACGGTTTATGGGGCCAAAGATATAGGGTGCATTGACCAATGCACATGGAATTCACATACGTTTATATTCATTTGATGTTTACACAAGAATTTTTATTACCTACGTATCCAAGCAAATAGCCAATTCCTAGATTACTACACTTTTAATTTCAGGAAGGTTAACCACTACACCTGCTGCAGGAGTTAGGATAAAAGTTGATGTTCAAACTTCCTACCCAATGGTAGTCTCATTGAGCCAATGGTATTATGTGATAATTGATGTAGATGGTGTTCAGGTAAACATTCATATATTCATAAACATTGTTTTCTATTGTTTGCATAGGGAGTAGAAATAGCAAATCACAATAATATGACATCGATTAGAGGTTTATTATTTTAAATATAAGAAATTATGTATATTTATTAGTGATGCCTTTGTTGAAAAGTTGGGAGTGTTTATTTTGAAGTTTTATAGAAAAAAAGTTGAATACATCAAGCATATGAAAGAGCAATGTTATAGGCTATCTTTAGCCTCCACGTTAAAATAATTTCTTCTTCTTCCATCCAAACATTACAAATCCAGTTTAACAATATAAATACAATTCCATAGCATATATTATACAAAGAATAAAACTTTTCTTAGATTCAGTGAAAAATGGGACACTGATTTTGAAATTGTAACTTTTGACCCAATTATACATAATTGCAGCCAAGCTACTTGCAGTGGTCACCCTTGAGCCAAATTCCCTACACTGGGATGGTCCGCTCCAAAAATAAAATACCAATTACAAGTTGACACAAAGGATCCAAAAATTCTCTTGCTCCACCCACCAACCATAACATTTATTCCCTTGCATAGGGAATCGAGAGGCCTGCTACCTCCACCCTAATGTGTATGGATATCACAGAGATTCCAACAAGCATTGAGAATCCAGAATCCTCTACCAAAACCAAACAAAATGAGCACAAGAGATTCAAGACACGGACTAATAATCCACCCTAAGCGGTCAAGGGATTCTAGAGAAGTCACTCTCCACCCTTGAGCCCCAGGGAAACCATAGCTTATCCCCACTTGAAGGAGCCCCTCTCAAGCTCCTAAAAGTCAATCAAGATGTTTGTAATTTCTCTGAGGACTGTGAAGTGCTGAAAATCCCTTTTGCACTACTGTAAAAGTATACAAAATTGCTCACTCTTTAACTATACAGACTCCTTCGCTTATTTTCTCTCTTGCATTGTGTGATCTACTGCTCGAGAGAGAAGACCTCCTTTTTCTCGAGCTCCGTCATAAGAGTGTTGTCTTTCCCCTTTTTTCCATTGATGTGAGCATTTTGAATGTGACAAATTTCTATGTGTAGAAGAATTCTCTCTCGTCCACCATGTTCTCCCTGCATGATTGTTTCTTTTTTATTTTATTTTCTATGTAAAACTTTCCTCCCTTCAACCGTTGTCTTTTGCTTTCACTCTACCTTTGCCCCATATGCTTATGCTATCACATCTGCCGTTAGTTTTTGTCCCATTTTTTTCCTGTCAAACTACTGTTCAGTTTTTTCATTAAATTTTTTTGTCCTTCTTTCTGTATCGTCTCTTGTTCTAAGCAATATGGGTATGTGTACCTTCATTGCAGCTCATAAATTTTAAACATCAGTTCTATTAAACCGCAACCACCAAACTTCGATGGTTGTCTCTCCATTCAGATTTTTCCATGCAACAAACAAACTGAATAACCGCAGCAAAATCCATCCTCAGTCCCTGGAATTTGTGTCCCTACTCACCCATTTTTTTTCATGATCTTTACATAACGTTCATAATCAAAAAAAGAATGGGGTTTTGACAGACAAGTAACACATTTGAAGTGGGAATTCAAATAAATAATAGTTTTATGTCTTAAAAGATTCTTATCAAAAGAATCCTAAATAATAGTTTTGTATGTTTATGTTTTTGGAGGCTTCTCATAAGAATTCTTAACAAACCTAAAATTTGAGAAATACAAACTTGAAATCCGTACAAAGGTTTGAGACGAGGCCATGGTTTTGAAACATAGTTGACCTCTTTTTCAAATCATCCTTTGTAAAATATATGTAACGTCCATGTCCATCTTTTGAACCAAAGTCTCAACAAGTCTGCATTGTTGACCTCTTATTTGATTGATTACAAGATAAGCTATAGAATGTATAACTTTGCGTCTAAAATTTGTAAAAGAAAAACAATAACCATTGAAAATTCTTTAGTACTTGGGAGTAAATTTACTTTGTAAGTTTATTCTTAAATAATTCTCGCAGCGATGAAAGCAATGCCTTTGTTGATCCTTTACACGTTCATGTCGGAATTGTCGTTATTAAACTTTAATTGTTGTTGTTGAGATGAATTACTATCCTTCACTTCTCTTGGCTATTGATTTCTTTGGGTGCATTGTTGACTGAACCTTTGACTATTTTAGGATAGCTAATTGTACCCTTTTTTTCACCTTCCTTGTTACTCAAGTCTCCTTCATCGCCAAGACCAGTTTTGATGAGGGGAAATCTATGGATATTTAGAATTTCATCTATCTTATTTGATCTTCTAATAAATGGTATGTTTTGATTTCGCTGAACTTTGTTTCTTTTCTGATTATTTTCTGAGAGTGACAATTTTGTTTATTTTTGTACAGCATTCGCAGGTATTCTTGCATGCCAAGAGAGGCCTCCTACCTAGCCTAAAAAAATTGTGAAAATTAAAATAAAATAAATTTTATTTTGAGTTTCATGTAAGCTCAAAAGGCACAAGTCAACCCCCACCATGAAAGCATGTTTCCCTTAGGGTAATTGCCACAATTACCATTTTAATTGTGTGTGTGTTATATATATATATATATAATATATATATATATATATATATATATATATATTATATAGATGATGTGACACTTCATTTGATCACTCACTTATCATCATCTCTATTCCATATTAGCCACACATGGTAGCAAATAGAGAACGAATTTGATTGAAGTTTGGACTTGGATTTTTGGCATAGATATTTACACAAATTGGATTTGTAAACCTTGTTGAAGAAAATTTATCCTAGAAGAAAAATTTGTGGGTTTTCTCCGAAGTCTGGGTTTCTGAGGAAAATGCATGGTTGTCTATTTATGATCTTTATTGTTTCTATTGTCTTCACTACATTAGTGTTGATATTTTTGTGTTTAATTTCTCAATGATATCAATGACATAAGAAGAATTAATTAAACATCATTAGAAGTAATTATTAGATTAGAAGATTGGTTTCTCTTTTCCATCCTAGTAGAAACTTCAACATGGTATCATAGGCTAGCTAAAGAGAGTAGTCACTAAAGTCAATGAGAAGGAATTCATGTGAGGAGTATTTTCTGAGGCCTAGTCAAGGATCCATTCACTAGTTAGAGAGCCGAGTCTATGGAGGATCATTCTAGGTTTGTCTAAGTGTTGGCTAAGGCTAAGTAAAGGTCTAATTGTGAGGGCTACATGCTACAGGCCCTTAGCAACTTGGTGTTGATAAATAGACCTGGTTGAGGGTCATTTGGGTGAGGTTGGGGCTACTAGGAGTGAATCGAAGTCAGGATAGGGATATGGAAGGCCAGGTAGGGTCTCAAGGATCAAGAAACAGACTGGTCAAGGTTGAGAAAGTTGAGATCAGGTTAGGTCAAGGGTATAAAAGAATAGAACATAAGTATTTTAGCAAGCTGAATTGAGGAGGCAATGGATTAGGGTTGTTGTAGTACCCATCAAGGGTGTCGACCTAGGGATTGCATGATGGATCATTGTAATCTTTCATGTTTGAACTAGAAACAATTTTGTGAATATTGTGACCCAAAACAATTTTGAAATGTGAGACAAAGGTAAGAGGTGACTTACCATTTCCCATGAGGGTATTTGTTATTCATTTTTGAAAGAAACATTCACGTCTACTATAATATTATGGAAATGAATTTACTCTGGGTGATTATTTGATCATAATCCAACTTTGTGAGAAGCATCATACATAGAAGATTGTAAAATGTCTTCCCTTATAGAATACTATAATTCACTTCCTCCAATGTGCAAGGTGTATGAAACCCTTTACCTTCTAACTACCACAAAATTTTAGTTGGGATTGATTAATCCATATTATATTTACCTAGATTGTAATCTAGTGGTTAAGAAACTACAAATATGGAGTCTTGTTACCAACTTGTTTTCGATTCAATTTTGTAAATTGTCTACTATTAATAACAAGATATGGTGTATATTTAGAAAGAGTTCCATTTGACATATTGGAAACTAATTTTTTGTGGATGATTATCTTTGCAGCTTTGTCTCTACTTGTATTTTCTTTTGTTCTGACTTTGAGGTCACCACTCCTAGGAATATCCTTGGTTTTTATGCTTGTATACATTTGGGCATGGGGGTATCCAAACACACAAGTCAACATATGTGGACTCTTTACACTCAAGGGTTTCTATTTTCCATGGGTAATGATAGCCTTGAATGTGATTTATTGATTCACAACTACTTCTAGATCTTATGGGCATTGTTTTTGGGAATATATATTACTTTATGATAGAACTCCATCTTTGTGTCAGTTGAAGAAATATATTGAAGACATCTCTTTGGGTAATGACTTGGTGTTGATGCCAACTTGTTGTTGAGAATTTAGTATGGCTTAACAATTTGATGAATCTGTGGGATGAAGAAACCCCAACCCTTATAGATCATGCAATAAAAGGAAGTATGCATCAACAAATGATGTTGAGGATGAGGATGAGTATCCACCTCATAAGAAGGCAAAGGAATCCAAGCTTTATGAGATTGCATATTGACTTCAATGGTTTTTGCAAGGAGGCATGGATCAAGAGGGAGTTGACAATTTCCTACAACTCACAATAGTTTCTTTCTTAATTAAGAGATAAGTACCTTATATTTTTCTCCCTTGATTAGTTTTATTATTTTACTCTCTATTTAACCTCTTGTCCTTTGTATTTTTCTTGGTTAGGATTTTTCTTCCATGATATCCTAAATGGAGGAAAGAATGGGTATGTCGTGGTAAATACCAATGCAACAGTTTATGCAACAATTAGTAGCATATATAATTTTGTGACAAGAGGGTTCTCACATAAAGAGGGAGTGGACTACGAGAAGTTTTTTGTCCAATCACCAAATAAGATTCTTTGACTTGAGCTTAGATTTAGCAAGAATGTTTGATATCTGAGAGGGAATTGTACAAATTGTTATGACATTCAAGATTGTGCTAGATGACCAAAAGAGCTTCCAGTTTAGAGGGAGAAGGCAGTAAGGCAAAGTGGAATGGGAAAACTTCTAAGAGGATGTGATGGGTTGAGATTGTCAAGATCTCAAAGACAAAAGATATCTAGGAGTATTGTGCCTTCCTTGAGGAGACCATGGCAGAAGGACTTGGTTACATGTCAAAGGGAGTGGATACAACAGAAGGACTTGGTTACATGTCAAAGGGAGTGGCTACAATAGAAGGACTTGCTTACATGAAAGAGGGACTAGCAATGGAAGGAGAACTTGCCTCTGTGATAGAGGGAGCAACTACGAATACCATAGGAAGACCTGCTTCAATATCAGAAGGAGTTGGCCTCAAAGATTGAAATGAAGTATTCTGACAAGATACATTATTACTTGTTATTGGATATTCAAATTTTGTGGATCCCATGATGTATAGGCAATTAATTGGATCTATGATTTACCTAGTTAACACCGACTAGATATTCACTTCATAGTGAGCACCCTGAGCTCATTTATGGTTGAGTCGAGGCATATAAAATGGGTGGAAGAAAATCGTGTGGTATTTATGTTGTACAATTGGATGTGTTTGGGATATGTATCAAGAGGTGAAGTGGGGCTGCAAGAATATACATATTCTCGCATATAGAGTATATCACAACCATCATCACAAGTCATGAAACAATGTGGCTTCAGAAGCTAAAAGGACATGGCCGAGTTACTTCATCTAAGACATGATACAAAGAGGAGAAATAGAGATCTAGTACATATCCACAAATAAGAAGATTATGGACATACTTGAAAGGCAAGCTTAGTATGATACTAAATGTCTCCCTAATTGAAAGTGAGTGATGAGGTATTTGCAGGATTGGGAAGACCATCTCTTGAAGCCATAAAGGAATTTGGTTGGGTCATAAAGAACTTTGACCAGGGGAGATGGATACATTCAAATTTGAAGCTAGAAGGACTTGGCTAGGTCATAAAGTACTTTGACCAAAAAGGTGAATGGCCCAAGGTAGTTATAGGGGCAACTATAGGATACACTCACTTGAGAAGCTGGAAGGACACAGCTAGGTCATAAAGGACTTTGACCAAAGGTGAATGATATGGGGAAATTATATGATTGGATATATCTTCTCTTGAGAAGCAGGAAGGACTTAGCTGGAAGAAGGACTTAGCTGGAAGAAGGAATTTTACCAAAGGAGATAGATGTAATTCACCTAATAATCCATAAAGAACTTTGGTTGAGGGTGAATAGTCCAAGGAAAAAATCTCTCCTAAGAAGCCTTGACTACCAGAAGGACTTGGCTAGGTAAAAAAGGTCTTTAACATAGGAGGTTGATACATTTGCTTAAGGAGCCATAAAATACTTTGGCCAAAAGTCTTGGATAATTACATTTCCCACCCTAGGATGGAGTTATCTTATAGAAATGTATCAACATGACAAGCTCATGAACTTTTCTTAAGGAATGAGAAATTTCAGCTAAAGGGGAAATATGTTGTAGCCAAGGTGAATACCTCCCTCGCTAAGAGGGAGTGTTTATTTTTTTGTAGCGTCGAGAGGTATTCCCACATGCCAAGAGGCCTCCTAAGTGAGCCTATAAAAGTTGTGGAAATTAAAATAAAATAAATTTTATTTTTGGGTTTCATGTAAGCTCAAAAGGGACAAGTTTCCCCACCATAAAAGGGTGTGTCCCTTGGGGTAAATGCACCCATTTGACTTGGATATATATATATTATGTGACGCTTGATTTGATCACTCACGTATCATCATATCTCTTCTAGATTAGCCACACATGGGATTAGATAGAGGATGAATTTGAATGAAGTTTGGACCTAGAGTTTTGGCACAAATTTGTAGATAATTTGTATTTGTAAACCTTACTAAAGAAAATTTATCCTAGAAGAAGAGTTTCTAAATTTTCTCACAAGTTTGGGTTTCCTAGGAAAAAAAAATTGTCTCTATTTTGCATGGATATTTCTTTATGATCTTTATTATTTCTATTCTTTTCGTTGCATTACTGTTGAAATTTTTTGTGTATAATTGCTTAATAATATCAATGGCATAAGAAGAATCAATTGAAGATCATTAGAAGTAATTATTAGATTAGAATATTTATTTCTATTGTGTATCCTAGAAGAAAATTCAACAATTTCTTCTTCTCCCTTTTCACACTTTAGTTTTTTCTTTTAGTTGTTGTAATAGAGTATGTTCAAATTTCGTTGCTTCTTCCAATTTTGCTTTTAGAAGAGGAAGTGATGAGTCTTCTAATTCGTCCTTTTTCACATTAATTTTGGCAAGAATATCCTTTTATTTGTTATTTTTCTTCCTGATTCTTTGGATTCCTACTAGAGCAATGATCAGATCACCCTCCAAGTCAACTTCTACCGCTTCTTCATTAAATTCATTTTGTTCTTCATCAAAATTATCCAGGGCCATAAGCATAAAATCCTTCACTTATTTTTCTATTTATTTTGTTTCCTCATCACTAGAGGTTTTCTCATCTTCTCCTTCTGAGGAACGACTGTCTTTCTAAGTATATGAACTCTTCTTCTTATATTTCTTCTCCTTTTTATTTCTCCTATGCTTGTTCTTCTCTTTAAGATCTCTTTCATGCTTTTCCTTTTTTTAAGAACATTTTGATGCATAATGGTCTACTTATCCATAGTTAAAACACTTAAAGGGTAACTTAACTTTGTATTTTTCCTCCTCTCTTTAGCCTTTTGACAAACTTAGCTTCTTCCTCATTAGATCCACAACCACATTCTTCTTATTCCTCCTTTTTCTTCCTATCCACTTTGAATGCAACTTCCCTTGAA
This sequence comes from Pinus taeda, assembly GCA_000404065.3. Lineage (NCBI taxonomy): Eukaryota > Viridiplantae > Streptophyta > Pinopsida > Pinales > Pinaceae > Pinus > Pinus taeda. The sequence goes on along the minus strand of APFE031211561.1, from coordinate 69,690 downwards.
TTATATTTTCCTTTGGAAGTTTGCATTTGATGTATGTTATTAGTGTTCCATGAAGTTGATCCAATGCTAATGATTTGAGATATTGCATCTCTTCTATAGGTGATACCTTGGAGTTAGATCTAGCTCGAACATATCTTAGTGTCTTTTGGAATGTAAAATAATCCTCCACGGTTTCTTCAAGTCCTCTAATTGTATTGACTATCTCGTCCACTCTAAGTAAAAACATGGATATGTTCTCATCCTCCTTCATCTTCAATGTTTTAAACTACATTTTGAAACCTTGAATTTTTGCTTGCTCCACTTTATTTTCTCTTCATAACTTTTCATCATCTTATTCCATATTTCTTTAGTTGCCTTGTAATGCATAACCTTGACCAAAATAGATTCTGGAAACCCACTTAGGATTGAATTCATGGCTTTAGCATTGTTGGTGAATGCTTGCTTATCATCTTTACTCAATAGTGCAGGTGGATTTTCATACACATTTTGCTCTATTTCCCAAACCTTTGCACCAAGGTACATAAAGTAGGTTCACATCTGAACCTTCCAAAATGAATAATTTGTTCCAGTACATATTGGGGTTTCTTTGTGGAAATTCCTTCTCGGTTAGTCATTTCCTTGGATATACCTTCTAGTTGTTAAATATTTGGTGAAGGAATCCATTCTGATACCAATTTTTAGAGACCAGGAAATTACTAAGAGGGGGGGGGTGGATCAATATTTTGTACTTTTTAACAATGTTTACAATTATTTAAGTCATAGTTATGAATAATATCACAAAACTTTAAGATGTAAAAAATAATATACACATAAAACACATATTTTTACGTGGAAACCCATAAAGATAGAAAACCACAAATATTTTTGTTCTTAATGCAAGTTTAAATCCACTATTACATCAAATTTACTTGCACCAACTAGAAGGAAGCACCAACTCCCTAATTTTCAAGCACCCACTTGCAGGAGGTGCCAACCCCCTTGAACTTCACAAGCACCAACTTGTTAAAAGATTTGATTCCAATTATTTGTAAGCACCAACTTGTAGGAAGCACCAACCTCCTTGATCTTTACAGGAACCAACTTGAAAAATACTTTAACCCCTTGATATACAAGCACCTACTTTCATAACCCTTCGGAGCCCTCTTTCATCATTTTTCAATCTCAAATATGTAGTTATATAATTGAAATATTGTTGATATATTTTTTCAAACCTCTAATCTATCTCTTAATGCTTTATGTTCATGTGTTCATCTGGTTCTCTAATTTAAATAAATTTCTTAGATCTCTGATTTTCTCTTTAATAAGTTTCTTTTCTATAACATGATTATCAAGTGTTCAAATCCATGATTCATTCCTTTGTAACTGAATATACAATCTTCAATTCATTGATTCAATGAAATCTACCAAAAGAACTTATTTGCTGGTCAATAATTCCTTCAGTTTCTTTTCTACAACCCGAGTTTTACACTCTAGATCTACACTTTTTGGCTTCATCACCACATCATAACTATGACCATTCATACATTTTCTTCTATTTGCAATGAACTCTGACTTATATACCTTTCTTAGTTGTTTGATATCCATCTCTAAACTATTTCTTTGATCTAGTTGCTTCATTTTATAAGTGAACTACAGAGGACCATTTCATGACTACAATACTTCCTTTCTTCTATGCACACCAATCACACTAGTTGTTGACATATATATTGCCCACATAGATACTTATTAGTTTCCAATTCCAATTTTCTTTGATTTATAGTAATAGACTTTACTCTTTTTACACCTCTTCTACCCTCGATTCTCAGAACTCCTCTTCAACTGATCTTCAAAATTAAGTGCTCAATCTATCACCTTTTGTAATCTAAGACTGAGATCAAGGATCTAACTACTTATTAAACTAGCTTGTAGTCTCCAATACCTTTTCTTAAATGGCCAACTGTGTTATGTAATTCTCCATTTTCTTTGAATACCAAGGGTTTAAGTCCATGGTTTACCCATATAAATTTTCTTTTTGATTGTATCAACAACCATAACTATTTGACTCAATCAAGAATGTGAATCAACTCTTTGATCACATTAGCCACACCGAGCTCAATTCCAACCTTTCACACTTCTAATCAAAAGTCAAGGTTGTGGGTCAATTCTTTGAAACCACAACGCAACATAGTTAATGCCACACTAAACCAAAACACCTAAACATACCTCCTTAAACTCTTTTACTAAATTTTGGCACTCGTGTACCAAATTTCCAAGATACTTCAGATCCTTCAAGTAAATCAATGATCAAGATTCATTTCAAGGCTCCCCATGATTACATCATCATAAACTTAGTTTTCAAACTAATTCATTAATCCAATGTTTGTAAATCATTTGGGTGGCGCTACTGAGCAATCCATCCAATGTCGTAGACTTTCTTGCCCCTTTTTGGCCATACTTCTTATCAATTGTCGATAACATTTCCTTCATGTCCTCATGTCCTCTAGCCTATTCATTTAACTTAAACTAGCAAAAACAACTAGGGTCGCAATGATGGTGATTAAAGTTAATCCCACATTTGATTAGTTAAAAAATTGATTGAGAAAATCACTAGGAAATTTAATAGTGCCCCACACTTCCTGCCATGTCATTTCCACATCATGCTGACATCATCATATCACATGGTTTTTATACAATGTGCCACATAATCATTTCATCCACATCATCACTTCATGCGCATGTTTCCACTAGTTTTCCACATCGCTTGGGCCATGTCCTCGAAGTCTAAGGTCCCTAATCGAGATTTTTTTACCATCCTTCATAAACTAACTGGGATTGCACTATTGACAAGAAATGTTGGTTCTATCAACTTTCAACAAACTTGTTGTGCCATCCCCAAGCCCCTAAGAAATCCGATTCGCCATACTTTTACATGTTGTCATGAAGTTGAGACTGCAAATTAACACTAACCTACACTTAAACTAATCACCAAATGGATTAAATGGGCTTTGGAACATAGAGAGGGCGGATCCCCGACAAACTTTGATCGAGAGTCATTTACCATTGCAAAATTCTTTGAGAAAATTGTCCAACTAAATAATATGCATTCTCGTTTCATCGCCATAACTTCAAAAATTACTCAATATACTCAAGGCGTGCTCACAATTCTACACATCCTTTGACATCAATGACAACACACTATCCAATAGACTTAGAGAAGTGAGTCACTCTTGTGTTTATTACCACAAATAAATTGAGAAACCACCTGGAAAGTGGACTTTATCTCTTGAGTGCTTACTAAGCTTGGTGTGAAATTCTCCCTGAGCAAGCATCCCCTTATACTTTGGATCCAACTTAGGGTTGGTTAGTCATAAGCAAGTTGTACTGTAATTGGCCTATGGTTGGATGGAGAGTTGAAGTCCTTCCTTTAGCTTCCAACCACCTTTACGCCATTTATATAAGTTAAATGCATTGATATATTGAGATATTAACTGTGATGTTCCATGAATTGCATATGTCTATATGAGCTCTTGTATATTCCTAAATGTTAATGAATTTATGAATGGTGAAGTTCATTGGTATGCACATGGTTAACATGTTATATTATGTGTTATGGATTTAGTGAATGCTTATATTGTGTTGTCTAATAAATTGTTCATGGCTAATATGCTAAACTATGTATTTACGCTCCTTCACTTGACTCATATGGCTGAGAAATGCGATAGTCCAATTATTCAGAGAAATTTGTTCATTAGAGGTGACTCCTCTCCTCTTATATTTATCAAAGTTGGTATGCTAACATTAGTTGATTAATAGATACATGCTTATGAGTGAGTTAATCAACCTTTATGAGGTTGCAGGGTTGGACTAGTCAAGGATAATATCCTGGTGTCGTCCTCTTGAAGGAAAACTTTGAAGTTTGGTGTTGGGGACTTTACCCCATTCTTATTTTTGAGACAACATAATGGATGTCATGGGAAATTGATCCTTCCACTGGATATTGAGGAAAAAAAATAGGTTCAGGACTTCGTCCCTCGTGCCTTAGAATGCAAGAAATTTGGCATTTGGACCATCACCTCTTTGCCTTGAAAAATTCCCTTCTTCCCCTTTCCTTCATGCTTCATTGAAATCCAAGAAACTAGGAATCCAGGGTAAGCAAGAGCCAACACTTTTGTGAAGGCCCTAGTTACTCCAAGGTTGAATTTATTTTAAACAAACTTATATCCAGAAGTTTTGAAATTCAGGGATGATAAGTGATTGCAAAAATGTGGAGGCTCAAATGTAGTTAAATCTAGATACATTCATGGTGTAACAGAGGGCATTATGGGTTGTACGTTGTGTTGTCATGCAAGTGTCACGGGAGCCAGAAAGGGTGCATGTGGATGCCACATGATAATATGAGAAGGTATGTGGAACATGAAGGATAGGAACATTGCCATCAACCACCTGACATCGTTTCTTATATCTCAAAACTTCAAATAGAGGGAGCTAGGAGGAAACCCCCAATGTCGAGATCTCGAGATGACGTGGGCCAATGGGCTCCACTTCTAGATAACACTATACTAGATTTCTATTGTGAGCCTCAAACCTTATATATCAACACTTTTAATAGAGAGAGGCAAGTAGGAAACCTTGATGTCAATACATCGAGATGACGTGGCAGATGACATGGTGATGATGTGGCAAGTGGCATGGACATAATGTGGAATATGACATGGAAATGATGTGGTGGTGACATGGTGATGATGTGCAGGTGGCATGGCAATGATGTGGCATGTGGCATCATCCTAGTGGTTTCACCCTACCCTTGAAGTACTTTAGATCTCTTTTTAGTAGGGGTGAAACATTCTAATTGGTTTGTAGATAAAGAGGGTGATATCACCTTTTCACCCAAAGAATGGGTATTAAACCCTGTGCAACTAACTGGCATGAAATCTTTGCTTAATCTAGACCAATAGTTGAGATTGATTGAGGCACCCCTCCCCTCTTAGTGAATGTTTAACAAGCATGGGGGGGCATAGTTCAAAATAGTGCCAAACCACCCTCCTCCAATTAATGACTGAGGTTCATTGCAGGCCCCCCTGATCAACATACAAAAACACTATAAGGGGGTACATGTTGTAGGGCTCACTCTAGTTGACTGACAGTGATATGACGCAAACATTTAATTAGCCATAACGCCCACACTTTCTTCTTTTAGGACCTCAGGTTGAGGATCCGAACACATGACACTATTATTAGCGATTGAGATATTCATGGTTGTGATGTTTATGAATTCTTTCCATTGATATTATGATAGCATGAATGGTTATGTATCTTATCTATCAGTATTATGTTGATTGCAACATTAAATAGTTAAGTTTGGTCTCTATTTGAATTTATGATGAGGGTAGTAAAGAATATGTATGCGCTCTACCAAAAGCATAATGATGATAAATTTGATGGATAGGTATATTTCTATGATGTTACGATGTTGATAGCTTAATGAATATGTATGTTTCCATTGATGATTAATGATGATAGCCATGAGGGATGTGTACCCTATGTTACCTACTTTCTTTAGTTTCTACTTACAATGGACAATGATGTGAATGACCAAGAATTGTTAATGATGCTATTATGATAATGACTAACATTGAGAAACCTTGTTACTGATGATTATTGAGTATGGCAGGAAACCATCAGAGGCACTTGCATATGACATGTCAATGACACCTGGTTTTATGAAAATTCATATTATTTTATCTTTTAAAGTCTAAGTCAATCTTGAAATCTGCCATATATGTTTAACTATATTCTGATGATACGTTAATGGTTGCAGACACAGATTAGTTGCTTGACCGAATGACTCACATATGGGTGATGGGGTTGTACAGGTGGATGGAAGTACATGGGAGGGGTGGGACAGAGTCCCTGATCTCACCCATTAGCACTCCCGCCGTGACTTGGGCTGGAAGGGTTGAAACACCTTCGCCTTGAAGATCATGATGCCATGAGGGCAGGTCCCAAAGTTGGGCCGCTCAGGAGGAACCTACTGGGGGGCGCGCATCAAGGCGGATTCCTTGATCCCTGGCACCATTAGTCTCACTATAGCAGGCAACATAAGAGACGATAGTGGTCTATGATGTTGCATAATATTTTCCCTTCGTAGTCACTGGATGCTTGAAGGGCAAGTGGTGTGGCACCCTTGGAATTTCAGGGGAAATTCTTGAAGGGCACGACCAACTTGGCACCCTTGGCATCACAATTAAATTGTTAGGTGTGGCACCCTTGGAACTTCTAGGGAAGTTCTTGAAGGGCACAACAAAACTTGGCACCCTTGGAATCATTAAAAATAAATGATAATAAATAAATATAAGTAAGAAATGAAAACTAGGTAGATTAGGTGGTTTAATTAGATAAAAGGGGAAGACAAACATATTGTAAGGATAAAGATTAATCCTAAACCAATTAAACTTAATTAAGAAAAGAGGAAGGTGAATTAAATAAGAAAAATAAATTAAATTAGAGAAATGTAGAGAAGCTCCATGTGGCATCAACCAACATAAGAATATCCCTCTAAGAGATAACCTGAGTTAATGTAGGAAGTAGATTGGGGATAAAATCTTGACTCATTAATTGACTCCTAGTAATAATCACAATTTAAAGAATAAAAGGGGGGAATAAAGAGACAACTAGGAGAAGAAATAGGAATCTTGTGAGGTGAGGAAAATATTAGTTTTAAATAAAAAGTTCAGTAAATAATTTTGGGTGACCCTTGCTGAGAGAATCACACATGGGTAGGTGATAATCAAGCTATTAAATTAAAAAAAATATATAATTATGCATGACATGCCAAGTGTCATCGATGAGGACTCTTATAAAAGAAGGGGCAAGCCATGGGAGAGGGGACTTTTTGGGAACCCTATTGTTTGATGGATGATATGATGTCAGAGCAGTGATTACGAAGCTATAGTGAGATTGGTGAGGTAGAGGATTTTTAGAGAGGGGACTCTTGAGCCAAGGTGTGCTCTTCATTGTACAACCCCATTATAGCTTGGGGTCTGCGGGGAAGAAGAGTACCCAAGGAGTAGGCTGGGAGGCTAACCAGTGGGTCTTCGCATTCGGATCAAGTGCGTCATCATTCACTCACAGAAGTGACTGACAACAAGGGAATACCAGCAACAACAGAGCAAGTGGAGTCTCGCCTTCTAGTGAACGGTACATATGTACTTCATTACTAATTGATCTTAGTTAAAAGTATGTAAATGTTATGTTATGTTTCCTAAATGAGTGTCAGCAATGTGTGTGTTGAATAAATTTGCAATCTCAATGCGTTTCTTTTCTGGTCGTTGTTAAAAAAAAAAAAAATGTATATAGTCATAATCAGGTCCTTACACATGTTACTAGTTGTATTTTGTTGAGGGAGAAACATAACAAGTTGGTATGAAACGAAGGATATTGGGACTAGGGGTAAACATTAGTTATGGAACTATTGTACCTTAACAAACCAATTTCCTCGCTATGGAGAAATTGTGCTTAAGACATTAATGATTATCGTTTGTTGTCACTTATTTGTCACTTTATTGTTTGATGTGTTCTCAAATGAAGGACCTAGAAAACTTGGTCTTTAGCCCTTAATACATGTTGACCAAAACATCTCAGAATGCCATTTGTTGCTAGATATAAATGATGAATGAAGAAAAGCTTGAAGGAGAAGTTAAAGATAATATGCTGCTTAACACAAAACCTACTATCCGTTACTTAGAAGAATTATGAAAACGAGAACTGAGTCATAGACAATATGTTGCTTAACACAGAAACTACTATCTACAACCCTTGGAAAAGTTAAAGATAATATGCTACCTTACACAGAAACTATTATCTATAACCTAGAAAGGAAGGTGAAAACTTCAAGTATAGAAGCACTCTCTTAAGGAATTATAACTTTATCGACATAAGCAAATAAAGACTTGCAGCTTCATTACTATACTTGAAAGAAGAAAACATAAGATGACACATGACAGAGAAAGTTACAAAATTATACCCAACAATTCATGGAAACTTCTGATTCTTTCATTAATCAATAGTTATATCAGGAATACAGTGGCCTAGTCTCTGGGTTCTCCAAAATTCGAACTCCCTCTCTGTAAGTTTTCCTCCTTTTATACATTTGTGAAACAATCGCTGATCTTTGAAACTATCAAACTACTAAAACTGTTTCTCTAACTAACTGAAGTAAGAATTATTACAAAATATTACAGAAAGGTTAAAGACATCTCAAAGAACATAAAATAATGGAAAATAACTGAACATAGAATATGACAATGACTGCTGGCTTTTTGGCTCTGTTAATAGGCTCTTGAGTTCTTCTATAGATGCTTTAATAATGATTAATCCACTTTAACCATAATAAATAGTGTTTGACTTGTGTAAACCTGGGCTTACGCATGTATTGGGTGCATTTCAATTGGTCAAAACACCAAGAAACTTGACCAATTTCCTTTTCTTCAGATTCGGCTTTAACACTGATTTTCCCTTTATTCAATGAAATTAACGCAAACCTTTGGTTTATAGCGGAACTAAAAAAGAATTAAATATGTTGCATAAACCCATCGGTTCTGCCTTTTCAATGCTTCGTTGACTTCCCATCACAAATCGCAATCGACAGGGCCCATATACATGTACATGAAATGCTTTGCGATATGGTGGACCCACTGAGACTTTTAAACATAATGCATATATTTTCAGGTCTGGCTTTACCATCACTCATCGCAATCGGCAAGTGTTATGCAACATCACGGACCCACCGAGACTTTAAAACATAATATATATGTTTTAGAAGAGTAGGAATGACTTGTTATAGTGTTTTTTTCACCCAACGTTTCGGACTACCAAGTGAGTCCATCATCAGGGGATGCATCAATAGATATTCTCCAAATCTTAATGATGTATCAAGAGCTATCCTCACCTATATGGATTCATTATTTAACAATAATATATATGTTTTTGGATCCGCCTTTCGCAAATCGCAATTAGTAGAACCAACATCCATTGCTCTGCAGATTCGCTGGAAGTAGTAAACACGATATATATGTCTTTTGGGTCCAGCCAGGGGTGATTTCATATAACTACTACTGCTATTTGTGATTGCGATTTGATTGAATCGCAACCAAAGCACCTCTCTTTAACACTTGTCTCTTTCTATTATTTGATTACGATACACAATATGCTTTGCGACATGTATCATTATTCATTCAAATGTGTTTCTATACTTTCTTTTAGCGATTTTGATATGTAATTACCACAAACAAAATACTTCTTTACTTTTAGGCTTTGCAGGGGGGAAAGAATATAAAGGCGTTTCATTGACTTTGAATTCGTGATAGTGATATAACTAATAAATAAACTTCAAATACAATACAAGCTACAATAGGAACCATGATATCGAGCTATTGGACCTTAGAGAGATTCATGGGAGCCAACCTGTGAAGGAGCCCAATGCCAATGGCCCGATATTGGACCTCGATCATTGGCTCCATAGTGCTCGAGCATGAAGAGGCAAGAAACCTATATGTTGAGAACCCATCAAATCTCGGACGTCAGACCAAGAGAAGAGGGAGCAGTGGAGGAAACCCTTGATACCGAGGTGTTGAGATGATGTGGACCAGTGGGCCCCACCTCAGACACATGAGTGCCACATGGAATCCTTGTGATGACATGGCCTCTATTAATAGGCCAAAACTTCTGACAAGAATAACTTTTGATCTGAAGCTCCAATTGAGGTAAACTATATATTACTAAAAAGCTCTTGACAACTTGGTGGTCATGGTGGTATCAAAATTAAATTTTGCAGACTTGCGAAAATGAAGTTTTTCCTCACACCATCATCATAACCAACCTTCATGATCAAAATCAAATAGCTGACACCTTCCTCACTATGTAAATCTATCTTTAAAATGATGGAAGGGAGGTGATTACGGTTAAGAGTTGCATGGTGGAAACAAAACTAAGAAGGTGATTGTCGACTCGCCATGTATAGAACCAACATCAAAAATAGCTTAAAATATCATAACATGATATTAATTAGTGATTTACTTGTCTTATAATGTAAATTAAAATTTAATTGATGATATTAAAGGTGATTGTGAATTATAAATACTTGTATATTTTATTGTATAATTTGTATTGTAATATAAAATAATTATTCAAATTTAAAAATTACATTATTTTATTTTATTTTATTTTTAATTTGTTATGTGTTTATATTAAAATTTATTTACATATAATTTTTTACCCTATATTTAATGTAAAATTTTAATTAATAAAATATTAGAATTACAAATAAATAAACCAACAATTTAAAATAAGTTAAAAGCTATTAGGTCAACGCAAAGCTACATGCAACCCATGTGTCTTCCCATTGTTACTCTCACAGGCACACTTCACAAAACCCTCATTAGATCCTCACCACATTCATTTCATTTCAGTTGTTTTATGTTCGAGAGGTGGTGGAAAAGATAGGAATATTCAAAAACGATAAGGTCAACAACAATGGTCCCAATCAATACTTTTGTATTGTAGACTACTAGTTATCTATGTATATTTATTTATTTATTTATTTATTTATTTTATTTTATTTTATTTTATTTGATGTTGAATTAAAAATTTCCGATAATATGTAGTTTCTATGGTATGTTGCCTTTAGGGGATTATATGGATATTTGTTTTGTTATATACAGGAATGAGGAATTTTTTCCAGTTTTTGCATGGACTTTAAGATGTGTATTGGTTTCTTTCGGATTTATGCATAAATTTCAAGATGTATATGGTTAATATGTATTGGACTTTATATCTAATATAAAGTTAATGTTTTTTTCCCTGTGAATGTGTGTGTTTTTTTCTCATTGCTCAGGTTTATTTTAAATATCCCAACTATCATTGTATAGGTGTGTTGTTTAAAATATTTTTAGCACTATCAATTTTCCAATTCTCAAAATTTTCCAAACACCTTTCATTAGTCATCTGTAAGCATAACCCAATTTGCAAGGCACATGACCATTGATTTCCATTGTTTTCATGATTATAAATTATTGTTATATATGTGATTATCAACCATGTTTGCATCTGCGATTATATTGATTTTTTGTACATTGAGTGCTATCAAGGAACTATTACAAACTTTTGACTATATAATCCCTGTACACACTAAGAGGGAAAATAACTAGGCAGTAGGTTGTCTTGCTAAATGGACTAGTGGTGCAAGTGATGTGAATCTGGAGGAGGAATGACATCAATGGCTACAGATTGACCCAATCTTAGAGCTGAAGTAGCGAATAGATTAGGACATAATACAAGTTGAGAGGAACCCCCCCCCCCCCCCTGATGGGGAATATTTTTCGATAAACGATTGACAGTTGATGATCATGAATGAGCGGCCTTTTCTAGGTGATAAGTTGTTTTCCGAAAATCAGTAAACCATAAGTCATGGGTTATGGATGGCCAAGATGGAGGTGGACATAGGGACGTGTGCCAGGCCCTGCACTTGGCATCATCGTGTAGACCTGTGGTCAGGAGTTAGGTTATAATTTAGGATATTGTGTGGTGTTTTGGACATTGTAATAAAGTTGTTGCGGTAGGAACATAGTAATAAGGGTCGGTTTGAACCTCTGTACATTCTGTTTTCCTTCTTTGATGTAAGCATGAATGAGCAGGTATGTGGGGGATTGGATGTTAGAAGGATTTTGTTTGACAAAATATTTGATGACATTAATAATGTTCATATCATGAGGGTTCTCGAGCAAGAGGATCTTAGAGGGAGCCTGATCCAAGATGTTTTACTTATAGATGCATCAAAGTTACATGAAATAGAGCTTATTAACCATGGAACTTAAAAGCACATAAAATAATGCAGAAATAACAAGATAAGAATGAAACCACGACACAAAGATTTGATTACGGAGTTCATCCAATTTAGACTACGTGTTCGGGCCCTGCTCAATAGTGGGGAGGCCTTCTTTCATTAAGTGGCATAAAAAGAGATAAAGCACAAGCAACATTCATTTACAATCCTTATACCTCCAAGTTGGAAGATGGACGAAGAATGGATAGCCCAAGTTCAGAAATAGACAGTACCACTGAAATCCTGGTGAAAAATCATGTAGAATTGCCTATCCGAACACCCAATTCAGAGAAATGAAGCTTCTTCACCCTCTTGGAACCTCCATGTTGCTCAAGGCGAGGTTCCATCCTGCTGCCAAGTCAGGTTACTGTTGTGCACAATAGTTTTTGAACTTCTATGCCACTCTCTGCCTTTTACTTGTGCAGATAGTCCATTATATATCCTAGATCAGCTAACTCCTCAATCCAAACAGTTTCAACAAATGGAAAGTATAGTAGGCGGGTGGTTTCCAGATTGAGAATCTAGGACCTGAAATAGTATGCAAGTAACACCCTGTCAAACATAGCGAAATATCTCAACTCCACATTAATCCTTAACCCAACGGATTTAATATAGGGAATCAACACTTTTAAATCAACGAACATACCCTGTGCCTTTTCATTACTTTATGAGCGATCTATGATAAAAGGTGGACCCGACGGAAATTATCAACCACAATGCATGATATATATCATATTCGATATAACATCGCGATATCGCAATCGGCAGGAACCGATGAATCTTATGGTTTGTGTTCATGGTGTGTGTGAATGCGATTGAGATATTGCAATCGAATCCCTAACTCTCGGGAGTCGATTTTGTAACTCTTCTCTTTGCGATTGTGATATGTGATTATCGCATCACATCCTGACTTTGCCAGGGCTGATTCTGTAAAACTAATTCGCCTCTGATTTGCAATTGCGATATCACAATCACAACCTGGTAGTGTTGGGGTTGATTCCTTAACCGTGGAACTCTGCCTTTTGCGATCAATGAAATGTGAGGCCAATGGCACCCTGCCACTTGGTGCTTCCCCATTCGATGAAGAGTTCTACCATGTCACCTTCTCCTACCACTTGTCCAAGTCAAACCTAACTTTGACTTGCTCTAACTTCTTCATATGAGCTCGGATTTGAGTGATGCTCACATTCTTGGAATCAAGATGATGAGCACTTCGATCTAATGCTAGGTTTATAAATGTTTTTCTACTTTGAGTTTTCAACCTTTTTACCATGCCACTAGTACATTTTAGAGATCCACCTTGATCAATCCTCCCCAATAAGAGATTTTGGACCGCCAAAAGCCTTTCAATCAATTTGCAAGTGAGGAAATTACTCCCTCATTTTTTCTTTCTCCATCCATCGAGCTTTACTCGGATGCATTCCTTTAAAGCCCAGATGAATGTACTCCACATCTCCCAGTCGTGAAGTTCTAGTTTTCCTGTCAAGTATGATATCTTTGGGTAACATGTCTAGATACTTTGGTGCAAAATCATCCACTGTAGGATTTTTTCAACCTCTTCAGTCTCCATAATCAATGGAATTTCATAAAGCTTTAGGTTTTCAACATTCACTATTGAGTACATTTGCATATAAGTGGGCAAGTCAAGATGAAAAAACATTGTCTCCAATCTTTTCCAATATGGTGAAGGGACCATATCGAATGGGTCTAAATTTCTTCCCTTCCCCCTTCATTCTATCCTTGATGGCATGGATCCGTACCTTTTCCCCAACTTGAAACTGATGGTCAACTCAATGCTTATCATGTCAAGCTTTATACTGAGCCTAACTCTTCTCCAACTGCTCCTATATTGCCTAATGAATAACCGTTATCTGCTGAATAAACTTTCATGCTTTGTCCCTATCATCTCATCCATTTCCATCCTCATCCTTCCCAAAGACCATGTCTAAGGGATCCCTTGGTAGATAACCAAAACATGTCTCGAACGGTGAGCTTTGTGTGGATGAATGTGATGCTCGATTGTACGCATGTTGCACATAAGGAAGCTATTCATCCCAAAACTTGGGATGTTTTCCACAATAGCCTCGTAACAAGTGTACCATGGTGCGGTTGATGACCTCTGTCTGCCCATCAGTCTATGGATGAAATGGTGTACTTCTTTTTAGCTTAGTGTCCATCATTCTCCACAAGTTGGTCCAAAACTCTCCAATAAAGTGAGAGTCTTGGTCTAAAACAATAGATGTAGGCAACCCAAAATGGACCCAGACATGTTGAAAGAAAAGATAAGTAGTTTTCTCAGAAGTGACCTGATTTTTACAAGGCATTAAAATACACATTTTACTAAAACAATCCACGACGACATACAAATATTCATGACCTTTCCTAGACATAGGCAAACCACCTACAAAATCCATGGACACACTTTCCCATGGTTGACTCGAAATAGGGAGTGGTCTGTAGAGCCCAAGTTTTTTATTAGAGGGCTTTGAAACATAACACAACACACAACGATTTACAAAACGAGTTACAATGTTTTTCATATGAGGCGAAAAACAAAACCACTATAAATGAAACAAATTTTTTTCAACCCCAAAATGACCAGACACAAGAGAGGTATGATCCTCTTGGATTACATGTACCCTTCCATCAATCGGTATGCACAATTTTCCAAGGTGATAAAATAGTTTTCCCTGCAAATAATAACTATCCACCTACAATCCATGAGTCAGTTTTGCATCAATCTCTTTAAAATCATTATTGTTAGCATATTGTTTAGCATAAATTTCTAATGATAAAGAAGCATTTTGCAAAACTACAGATGCAAAAATAGGAGGGTGAGAAAGCGTATCTGTTACTTTGTTGTTGGCAACCTTCTTGTATTTTATTACCAAATGAAACTGTTGTAGGAATCCCATCCATGTGAAATGATGGGGTTGTTGAAGCTTGGTCTGTGACTGAAGGTACTGCAAGGGCTGATGATCTGTATGGATGATGGTCTCCTTGCCAATCAGGTAGTGTTTCCACTTCTTTACACTTTGATCTAAGGCATACAACTCCCTGTTGTATGTGGGATAATTCACAACAGCCTAAGAGAAAGTCTTCGGATGGTAACAAACAGGCTTCCTTTGCTGCATCAATATAGTGCCATGGAATATCAACTGGCATTTGTTTCAACCTCAAAAGGTTGTTGAAGGTCTAGTTAGGCTAGCACTGGTGTTGTGCTGATCTTCTCTTACAGCGTGTCAAAGGACTTTTGTTGCTTTCCTCCACACTGAAAGGTCTGCTTCACACTTTTCAATGCATGTAAGGGGGATGCGATAACAAATAAGTTCGCAATGAACCTTATCCAATATTGTACCACACCCAAAAATCTTCGAACCTCTATAACATGTGTGGGCTCAGGTCACTTCATAATCACATATGCTTTAGAGGGATCTATCTTCAATTGCCCATTACTGACTATGTGACCTAAATAAACCAGAGATGTCTTCCCAAAGTCACATTTTGATAGTTTTACATATATTTTTTCATTTTTTATAACATCAAGCACTTTCTTCACATGACATACATGTTCATCCCATATCCTACTATAAACAA
This sequence comes from Pinus taeda, assembly GCA_000404065.3. Classification (NCBI taxonomy): domain Eukaryota; kingdom Viridiplantae; phylum Streptophyta; class Pinopsida; order Pinales; family Pinaceae; genus Pinus; species Pinus taeda. Next base: position 54,236 of record APFE031211561.1, on the reverse strand, counting down.
GAATATCATACAGATATACAAGCACGAAATTATAAAGAAAATGCCTAAATAGATCATTCACTACCCTCATAAACGTGACCGGAGCATTGCACAATCTGAATGGAATCACCATCCATTTGAACAACCCTTGATTGGTTTTGAATGCATTCTTCCAAATGTCTTGTTCTGCAACTCTAACCTAGAGAGATCCACTACACAAATCCAATTTTGTAAAATAGACAACATTTTTCAACTAATATAATAATTCATTAATGTGAGGGAGAGGGTATCGATTCTTCACCGTATTTTTGTTTAGCACCCTGTATTCTATGCACATTCTCCATGTGTTGTCTTTCTTTGGCATCAACATGATCAGTCAGCCGCATGGAGAATAACTCGGTCTAATGACCCATTGACTTATCAATTCCTACACCTGTTTCTTGATATCCTCCATCTCGATAGAAGCCATCCTGTACATGCCAATATTTGGTAAAGGAGCATCCTGTTGTAAATGAATCTCATGTTGCTTTCTCGTTTTGGGGGAAATCCTCTCGGTTCCTGAAAAAATCCATCATAGTCAGAAATAATTTCAAACAATTATTTATTATGATCAGGATCACAACCTTTGAAATTGTCAGTCGTCTTGCCTCTTTCACTCTCACTACCATGAGCAGCACCCTTTACTTGAATTAACCAGTCATTTAATATGTCTTACACTTACAAGGCTAGCACTAACTTTCGTATGATGAGATCTGACTATATATTATACCCCTTCCTTCGTGAGGTGGTATTTATTTTCTTGAAGAAAGAAAACTGCCTTTCTATTATATAGATACTAACTTCCCAAGATACTTCCACAAATATCCAAAGGCACAACATCTAATTCTACCTCTTCAACTAATTTGGAAGAAATAACAAATTTGGCCCTACGCTGCTTGGTTACTTGTAATTTTGCTTTATCGCTTACCCAACCAAGCGGGTATGGACTTGTCATCTGAAAATGGGGCACTAAAGGCTTCTTGTCAAGCTTGTAAGAACCTCTCCCACTCCAAATCTTAAACAATTTCCAAGATCTAACTTATGCTTAACAATTTGTAGAATTAAAAGTGCTTGAAAGAGGTGTATGTTTTTGTTTGTTTTTAAACTATTTAAGTGCTTCTGTATATTTGCTTATGCTGATATTTAAACACACCTAACAATAAATAAAGTAGCAAATCAGCAAACACATAAGGCAACAATATAATTAGGATTTCACCCAAACCTCTTGGGCTATGTCTCCGTGAGCTCTAATCAATTCGACTAGGCTCTCTGGGATTATGGTAATGTTTCTTTTACAAGTTCCACACTCAACTCCATTGGTTTAAAACTGAACCTATGGGTTTAGAATACCATCTTATCCCTGGTTGTCCTTACTCTGCAGACAAATCTAGGCTTCTCTGGACTAGAATCCTTCAGTCAACGCTCTGAGATATCTTGAGCTCTAGCTTGCACCAACTCCCTCAAAATTCTTTTACTGTCTCTAGAATTCCTTCTTTTGTCTTCAACACACTTTGAACATCAGGAATAGCTTGATCATTTGGTCTCTTTACTGTTCTGAACTTCATTACAGCCCATGGCTCTTAGAAGTCTTCAGGAATTTCTGTACTCCATATCAATGGGTTCAGTGGTCCCCTACAGTCACCTCGACTATTGGAACCTTGAGAATGGATGTTGGTTCTATTCTCTGCAACTGCCTCCAACCTCTGGCGGCCTCTGCTTCTGCTCTCGGCTCTAGCTCTTAGATCTGGCCCTTGGCTCTAGCTCTCAACTCTGGCTCTCATGAGCTTCTAGTTTCGCTCGACCTCTAAGCGACCCCAAAACTCCCTCGGTCAATTGTGCTCTCTGGCTTTTGTGAGGCATCCCTCCGGCTCTGCGGCTTCCTCTCCATTTCTCTGTGTGTAATCATCCCTCTATCTCTTCGACTAGCCCTCTGGCTCTCAGGCTTTGTGGCTCTACGACTAGTCATCTGGCTCTGTGGTTCCATGCCTCTCTATCTATAATGCATTCCTATTATAGCAATGCCCACTTATAGCATGGCATAGGTGAATGGGATTTGTTACAAAGAAAATACACAGGTGGCCATTTTTTAGGACAAAATATGCCAAATAATGCATTCTTGGTTCCTAACGAAAATACACAAAAACACATGGAAATCCCGACAAAAATCTTTATGTCGGAACTCAAATTTTATCCAATCGCGTCCGTAATCCCATCGGGTCCACCTTTGGTCACAATATCGCAACTGCACAGGCAGGATGCTTAAAACCCAAGAATTTGACAACTACACAGAAATACAAAGAAATCCCGTAAATCCATATTTCAAATTAAATGAAATCACATCCATAAGCCTTATCGAGTTCATGCTTTATCGCAAGTCGCAATCGCATGTCACATGGTATAGCACTCCCCTCTGCATTGTTGCAATCCGATCATCGATCGCCTATCACGCTATCGGTGCATCGCATATCTCATATAGCAATGTCCTCCCGCCAGGTATTTATCCCTTCAAATCTCTGATCCGATATGTCTTACGGATCCGATAAGGGTTTTTGGCTGCAGAATATAGTATTTTGGGTCCGCTTCCATATCACTTCATCATCGTTCGCTTTATCACACATCTCAATATTGACGCATCATAATTTAGCTTACCCAGGGTTCTGATTTCACACGAAGGCCTTCCTCTGATGTGATATATCGGAGATCACTATCGAGGAGTCCTTCTACCTCCGTTTAAGTCCTCCCTTTGATCCTTTTCTGATGCAATTTCCCTTAAAGAGCCCATATAAAGCCTTAAGCCCATTTTCATAATGATTTGCCTCCTTTTCTAAGGATAATGGGCAATCTTCTTTTTGCAATAAATTCTTCATCCGCAGTCCATTTTAGCACATTCAAATTGTGTTAGATTCAAAATGAAGAGATCTATGCAATGAGAATATTTCCAAGAGCATCCTTTGACTTTCATTTATCCTCTATGAGGAAAATTCATAGACTTAAAAGTCTATGTTAGATCCATTTTGGATCACGCCTTCTCACTAAAAATATTTTGGTCTCCAAAAGAATAATATACTGATCTAAATAGTAAATGAGAGTTCCTCACCCTCTTCTTTCAGCCTCCATACACTTACCCTTCATAGTTTCTCTAAACTAAAGCCTTTGAACACTCCCTTCCTGGATGTGCTTGTGCTCCTGGGAAGAACTGTCTTCCTCCTTGACTTCCTGCAAAACTCCTATTGAGAAGGTCAAAAAAGGTAGTTTGAACTTCTCTGCCTTGATCATTGATCCAAGGTGGCTCAAACCAATGTGAAGTTACATATACTTCACAAAATTTTCATTTGTACCTGAATGAAATAATGTCAACAACAATTGTTAACAACAACAAGATTACAGACAACAACTGGATGGCCTAAACTCTTGCTTCATCAAAAGAAACACTTTTCACATCTTGTGAATTACCTCCATGTCTTTACATCTGCATACAAATGATTGACTAGATAACAAGCCAAAAAAACATTCCTTTAAGCAATTGACCCTTCAAATCAAGCATGTAGAAAAAGAAACAATTGACCCCAAAGTTCTTTTTCAAAGATGAAACACTTCATCGTTATCTCCATCTTGGAGACCAAATCAACTTTTCTCAAGTCAACATTGTGTTGTATGCATGTTTACAACAAAGTAATCAACCCTTCAAGTTAATCACACATACATGTTTAAATACAAGGAAATCATCAACATCCCTATGTTCATGCACATCATTCTCATGCATGCATTTCATCCTTCAACTTTCGCTTAAGTACATTGTACTTTCGAAGTTGAAATGAACATAATGTTGCAACAATAAAGTGAGTCTCCTACTCAACTTTCTCCGTTCACCTTCTTGGTAAAACCCTGCAACTTGCATTCCATTAGCAAAGAAATGAAAATAGATGCATTATATCAATAGACATGCAATCTTAATTGGATAAGAAGTCTAACCATTTCTTACCAATCCATTTCAAAGGTCCTTCCTTTGTCTACACATTGTTGAAAATGGCAACAAGAAATGCTAAAAATAGAAGTGCTAAAAATAGCACTGCTATAAATAGCAGTTTGGGTACCAATGCTGGATTAAGAAATAGGGAATGAAAAATGGAAGTGCTAAAAATAGCATTGCTATTTTTAGTAGTTCGGGATGGATTCCAGTTTTAGTCATTCCTTGGACTAAAATAGGAAGTAAAATTCGATTTTGAACTTAACAGTTGTTTGAAAATAAATTAATTAATTCACCATGAGTTAATTAGTTGTAAAAAATCAAACATGAAGTCTATGTGAGGACATGCAACAATTTCTCCATTAATTGAGTAATTTATCCATCAGTTAAAGAGATAAGGATGAGTTCTAATTTGATTTGTAATTAGTTGCCTCAGTTAACTGAGTCAAGTCCAATTAGATTGATTTACAATTTATTTAAATTAATGAGAGTTCAGTTAGTTCATGCATGCTTGCATATAACTGCTGCACTTTAGATAACTGAATATTCTCTCATGAATAACTCATGCATGTCAGTTCAGACAAATTCCTAGTTGAGATCAGAGGAGGGACAATGTACTATCAATTGGATAGATTTTTCCTATAAAGGAAGCTCATCCATGGAGAAGGATTCATCTCCTTTAGGATTGCGCGGCAAAATTGCACAAAGAAATAGGAGGCTTGGAGGACAGAGGAGAAGGTTTGAGAGAGGCCTTTAACCGTCTATGAGCAGTAGAGGGATTGTAGAGAGAGCACAATAGCTTGTGAGGTGATTCTTTTTGTAATCCAGACTATATTTCCACTTGTATGATAATATAGAGTTGGGGTTTTAGGCTGAGGCTTTCCCCTGGTTATTTCTTATGTGTTATGTGTGATTGATTTCTCATTCTCAGTTATATGTGTTCTCTTGATCTTGCTCAATTCGATTAAGCTTCCGCAAAGTGTTGTAGAAGTAGATCTTGTATTGTGTTTTAGTATATTGCATAATATGTTGATCTATAGTGGGAATTTATACATGGTATTAGAGTAAAGGTGATCAAGGCGAAGAACAATATACAAGAAGGAGAAGTTCAAAGTTTGGTTCCTAAATATAGAAATTGGGTTCTTATCACATCTTTATTTCACCTATGGCATTTATTGGTTTAACACTCAAGTATTCCCTTGATGGTAGCTCGAATTATATAGCCTGGAAAGGTCGCATGGAAGTAGTATTAGAGGATAATGGTCTGAGGGACTTCATTGATCAAGAAGTCCCTAAGCCGATTGATGCTACTCAATTGGCGGAATGGAAGAAATGTGTGGCTAAAGCGAGGAGAATCCTTCTCGAGGGAGTTCAAGGCCATATAGTCTCGATTCTCCATGGGAAGGAGACACCATTTTCAATGTGGAAAACATTGAAAATATATCAGAATAACAACGATCAGAGGAAGTTGGCGCTGGAAGACAAGCTTCGGAAGATGAAGTGTGAAAAGGGCAACACGATCTCTATGTATCTAAACAAGCTCACCACATGTAGGGATGAGCTTGGAAGTGTAGGGATCATGACAGCTAATGATGACATGGTGAGTCTTGCACTCCCCAGTCTTCCTCAGAGCTAGCATAACTACCAGGACTCGGTTAATGGAAGAGAGAAACTTCCAAATTGGGAACGACTTTGGTCGGATCTCATGCAGGAGGAGATAAGAAGAAGCACTAGAGATGGAAAATTGCACCTTAGAGAGTAAGGCGAAGAAGGGGAAGGAGAATAATTCTTTTTCCTAATCGAGTTCTTCCCAAGGTGGGAAGAAGTTTGACAAATCAAAAGTGCAATGCTTTCGTTGTCATGAGGTGGGCCATTTTTCTACAAATTCTCCACTAAGGAAATCCAAGAAGGGATCTGTGGAAGGATCAAAAGGTGAGGCACTGGCATCACAGTTTGAGTTGAATTTCACACTGTTTGCATGCATGGTTTCATCCGTGGTGGGAAGTGGTTGGTTTCTTGACAGTGGAGCTTCTTTCCACATGACCGACGACAAGAGTTTGTATAGTACTTTGGAGGAGAAATATATTTAGATACTCATAGTGATGGGTAATGACGAAAAGTATAGTCTCAAGTGTAGGCATGGTTATTTTTCAGAGGGGGCATGGAACTTGCATTACCTTGACCGATGTCAAGTATGTACCAGGAGCAAGGCAACTGATGGAAACTTGGTGGTTGAGAAGGAGAGTACATTACCTCTCAACATGTAGCGCTAGAAGAAGTCTCAGATGATTGTGGAGGAGCCATGATTGGTGAAGCAGCTTCAGGAGGTTGTGGAGCAGCCACAACTAGAGAAGTTGAGAGGAGATTGATTAAAGACATCTACTCATGCAGAGACCTCTAGTAGGGGGGAATTTTGAGCCAGGTGGGTAGAGGGATCACATGCATCCATACCTCCAGGTAGGAGGTGGGGCGATGTGGAGTGATCGTCCCAAGAAGGCCGGAATAGGGGTAGGACACTTGAGGTACTCAACCTCTTTGATTTGACTTTGCTACAGGATCCCTGATGAGGAGTAGCAGGACTGGCTGAGTGGGTAGAGACAAATGTGGATGAAATAGCAGAGAGAGCTACAGTGCAAGAGTCCTAGGACTGTGTAGAGCTAGCAGGCTACAACAATGCGAGAGGCACAACAGTGTTGCACCAGTGCAAGATGGCACAGAGAGGTGTGCAATGGTGAGAGATGCATGGAGTGTTGCAATAGCTCAGAGGTGAAAGAGGGAGCACTTTTCAGTAGCAGGTAGAGCTTCAGCATTAGAGTATGTTTCTAGCTGAACAAAGAGATCAGTGAGGAGTTTTTTTGTTTCTAGAGTTGTTGTAGCAACCACGCTTGGTAGAAGCATTGCATGTAGAACATTCCAAAGGTATAGGATCGGGTTCAAGTTGAATACCTTTCTTGTTGAGAGGGAGTGTTGAAAATGGCAACAAGAAATGCTAAAAATAGAAGTGCTAAAAATAGCACTACTATAAATAGAATTTTGGGTACCAGTGCTGGATTGAGCAACATGGAATGAAAAATGGAAGTGCTATTGTTATTTTTAGCAATTCGGGATGGATTCCAATTTTAGTCAGTCCTTGGACTAAAATAGGAAGTAAAATTTGAATTTGAACTTAATAGCTATTTGAAAATAAATTAATTAATTCACCATGGGTTAATTAGTTGTGAAAAATCAAACATGAAGTCTATGTGAGGACATGCAATAGTTTCTCCATTAATTGAGGAATTTATCCATCAATTAAAGAGATAAGGAGGAGTTCTAATTTGAGTTGTAATTAGTTGGCTCAGTTAACTAAGTCAAGTCTAGTTAGATTGATTTAAACAGTTTGTTTAAATTAATGTGAGTTAAGTTAGTTAATGCATGCTTTCATATAACTATTGCACTTTAGATAACTAAATATTCTCTCATGAATAACTCATGCATGTTAGTTCAGACAGAGACCTAGTTGAGATTAGAGGAGGGACAATGTACTATCATTTGGATGGATTTTTCCTATAAAGGAAGCTCATCCATGGAGAAGGATTCATCTCCTTCAGGATTGCGTAGTGGTATCAGAGGTTAGTGAGTGTGTGAAGAGACCAATTCACACAAGTGGCTGCATTGGACCCCAAGGAAAATTGTGCAAAGAAATAGGAGGCTTGGAGGGCAGAGGAGAAGGTTTGAGAGAGGTCTTTGACTGTTTATGAGCAACAGAGGGATTGCAGACAGAGCAGGATAGCTTGTGAGGTGATTCTTTTTGTAATCCATATTATATTTCCACTTGTATGATAATACAGAGTTGGGGTTTTGAGGCTGAGGCTTTCCCATGGTTATTTCTTCTGTGTTATGTGTGATTGATTTCTCATTCTCAGTTATATGTGTTCTCTTGATCTTGCTCAATTCGATTAAGCTTCCGCAAAGTGTTGTAGAAGTATATCTTGTATTGTGTTTTAGTATATTGCATAATCTGTTGACCTACAATGGGAATTTCTACACACATCAACATCAACATGTGAATCATTATGATACACATCATTCATGGAATCTTTCTTTCCATTCCTGCCATTTTCTCTTTCCACCTTCTTCAAGTTTCGTGGAAGCATTGTTGGATTCAAAGTCCAACACTTTTCAGCAATGTGTCCTTGCTTATGGCAGTAAGTGCAACACATGTGCATCCTCTTGACAACATGAGTTACCTTGTCCCATGGACCTTTGGCTTCTTGCTTCCTTTCCTTCAAAAGTTTCTTGTATGTGGACATTCTCTTCCAACATCTAGAAACATTATGGTTAACCAAACCACAAAAGGAACATGCAATTATTTTCCCATAATTATATGGAAATTTACCATGCTGAACATAATCAAAAGGAATATGATTAGAACCAAATTTATACCTTTCTTTTTCACCTTTATTGCCTTCTTGAGGAGGTGAATTGAATGAAGAAGTAGCTCCCTTTGGAACACCATCAACCTCTTCAATGATTTCAGAGTTTCCACAACTCTCTGGTTCAAGTGTATGCTTATGAACATCTTCTTCCTACAAATGATGTTTCAAGCTATTGCATTCCCCAAGAATACAATCTTTACACTCTTGAGGTAGAAGACCTGAAATGAAACTCCTTCTTGGAACAGTTTCAATGGCCTTCATGGCAGCTTTAGAACTTTCTCCATAAGCTTGTCCATAGCCAAGACCAAAATACTTAAGCCTTTCCTCAACTATTATTGGCTCAACAATACCCTGCGCATATTTTCCCAAGCCTTTTCCTTCATAGCCCATCTTGGAAATTAACTTGGAACCTATGCCTCTGGTATGTTTTTCAAAAGAACCAACATAAACATTCTTAGAGGAAATTGAAGACAAACTAGAATTATTTATCAACTTCTTTGGTAACAAAGAGTTGTGTCTCCAACTCATGCACCCTTTCCAAGTTCATATTTGCAATATGAAGTTGTCCTTCCACTTCCTGCAATTTGTTAGAGAGTAAATGCTTCTCTTCCTTCATGGAATTCAATTGCTCCCTAATTATGATGCTCTTCCTTCCATCCTCATGCAGTTCTCTCACCATATCCATCATGGTGAACAAGTCTTGCTTCATGTCTTCATCAAAGAATCTTGTGAAGAAAGCAGAATTTGAGGACTCACTTGTAGAAGTTGTCATTATCAGAATGAATAAAAGAACTTCAAACAAGATTAACAAAGAAATTATTCAAGCAACCTTTTGCAACAAACCTATTGTGCTTAAAGGATTGCTTTGAGGTCCTTTGGTATAAGAAGAATGCCTTTAGCCCTTCTTCCTTCTTGTCCTCGCTTGGACTTAGCTATCAATAGCTTTCACCTCTGCAAACTCACACAACAGTCATTTTACAAACAATCAAACAACTAAATTCTTTTTATTGTTTGAACACCTTTCAAGTCAAACGAGCATATAGATTGCTCTGACAATCAAGCATTCTCATATGATATGACCTGCATCATGATATGACCTACTCTGGTATAACTTACTTTGATATAACCAGCTCTGATATAACCTTCTTTGAAGGTGGGGTTAATGAACCTGAAGCTCTGATATAACCGCTTTGATACCAACTAATTTGAACATGGAGCACTAAAGGCTTCTTGTCAAGCTTACAAGAACCTCTCCCACTTCAAAGCTTAAACAATTTCCAAGATCTAGCTTATGCTTGACAATTTGCAGAATTAAAAGTGTTTGAAAGAGGTGTATGTTTTTGTTTGTTTTTAAAATGTTCAAGTGCTGATGTATATTTTCTTATGCTGATATCTAAACACACATAACAGTAAATAAAGCAACAAATCAACAAACACATAAGACAACAATATAGTTAGGAGTTCACCTAAACTTCTTGGGCTATGTCTTCGTGAGCTCTAGTCAACTCGACTATGCTCTCTAGGATTATGGTAATATTTCTTTTACAAGTTCCACACTCAAATCCATTGGTTTACAACTGAACCCATGGGTTTATAAAACCATCTTATCCCTGGCTGTCCTTAATTTGCAGACAGATCTAGGCTTCTCTGGAATAAACTCCTTCAGTCAGTGCTCTGAGCAATCTTGAGCTCTAGCTTGCACCAACTCCCTTGGAATTCTTTTACTGTCTCTGGAATTCCTTCTTCTAGATTCAGCACACTTCGAACATCAACAATAGCTTGATCATTTGGTCTCTTTGTTGTTCCGAACTTCATTACAGCCCATGGCTCTTAGAAGTCTTCAAGAATTCCTGAACTCCATCTCAATGGTTTTAGTGGTCCCCTACAGTCACCTCGACTATTGGAACCTTGAGAATGAACGCTGGATCTATTCTCTGCAACTGCCTCCAACCTCTGGTGGCCTTTGCTTTTGCTCTCAGCTCTGGCTCTTGGCTCTGTCCCTTGGCTTTGGCTCTCAGCTTTGGCTCTCACAAGCTTCTATTTTTGCTCAACCTCCAAGCAACCCCAAAACTCCCTCTGTCAATCGTTCTCTCTAGCTTTTGTGAGGCATCCCTCCAGCTCTGTGGCTTCCTATCCATTTCTCTGTGTGTAATCATCCCTTTGTCTCTTCGATTGGCCCTCTGGCTCTCTAGCTCTGTGGCTCTGCGACAGGACATCTGGCTCTTTGGCTCTGTGGCTCTCTGCCTATAACATGTTCTTGTTACAGCAACGCCCGCTTATAGCGTGGCACAGGTGAATGGGAGTCGTTACAAACAAAATACACAGGCGGCCTTTTCTAGAACAAATTTTCCAAATAACGCATTCTTGGTTCCTAATAGAAATGCACAGAAACGCATGGAAATCCCGACAAAATGCTTTATGTCGAAACTCAAATTTTATCCAATCACATCCATAATCCCATCGAGTTTGACTTTGGTCACAATATCGCAATTGCACAAGCAAGATGCTTAAAACCCAAGAATTTGACAAATACACGAAAATACAAAGAAATCCCGTAAATCCAGATTTTAAATTAAATGAAATTGCATCCATAAGCCTTATCGGGTCCACGCTTTATCACATATCAAAATTACATGTTGCATGGTATAGCGCTCCCCTCTGCATTGTTGTGATCCAAACACCGATTGTCAATCGCCAATCATGCTATCGGCATATTGCATATCGCATATCGCAATGTCCTCCCGCCAGGCCTTTATCCCTTCAAAGCTCGGATCCGATATGTCTTACAGATCTGATAAGGGTTTTTGGATGTGGAATATAGTATTTCAGGTCTGCTTCCATATCGCTCCATGGTCGATCACTTTATCGCACATCGCAATATCGACACATCGCAAATTTGGCTTACCCAGGGTTCCGATGTTGCACGAGGGCCTTCCTCCGATGTGATATATTGGAGATTTCTATCGAGAAGTCCTTCCGCATCCATTTAAGTCCTCCCTTTGATCCTTTTCCGATGAGATTTCCCTTAAAGAGCGCATATAAAGCCTTAAGCCCGTTTTCATAAGGATTTGCCTCATTTTCTAAGGATAATGGGCAATCTTCTTTTTGCAATAACTTCTTCATCCAAAGTCCATTTTAGCCCATTCAAATTGCATTAGATTCAAAATGAAGAGATCTATGCAATGAGACTATTTCCAGGAGCTTCCTTTGAAATTCATTTTTCCTCTTTGAGGAAAATTCATAGACTTAGAAGTCTATGTTAGATCCATTTTGGATCAACTTGGATGAGGCTTAGTTTTTAGGCCTAACCTTTTCACTAAGGACTTTGAGATTAAATTTTCTTAGGAAATTGAATCAAACTGAGTTTCCACCTTTGTTTGTTTTATAATAATCCTAATGTGGAATAATTCAATTCTCGTTTGCTCATTACTTACAGGCTCATTCAAATAACTAGTACTTGCAATTGAATAAGAATTATTACCAGTAGAAAGAGTACCTCTTACGCCCATGACTGTGATCAATGTCTTATCGTCAGAATCTGATCCAAGGTCTTGTTGCATTGTTTCCACTATCTTCTGCTTTCCCTTTCCACTGAATCTCTTTAGTCTCAGCTCTATATGTAGCTTCCAACATTGGTCCTTGTCATGACCTTCTCTCTTGCAATGCGTGAAAGATGGAATTGCTCCATCCTCTTTCTTGGTTGCGACAGTATTCTTATCCTTCCCCTTGCCTTTCTTCTGGAAGTTTCCTGGTGAGGTTTGATTGGTGTTTTCTTGGCTAGATCATATTTGTCATTCTTGCCTCAACTTTCAAGATGAATGGCCTTTACACTGGCCTATCAATAGTAATAGGTTCAAACAATAACAGTGAGTGTCTTATGTAACTATGCAGCGCACCAACATACTTAGTTACAGTCTTGGGTGAATCTAATGAGATGCCCAAATTCAATGCTTGTTTCCGAAATTATTCAGTGAAGCTTTGCATATTTTGTACTTTACCTCACCTTAGATATTTCCATCCCATTAGTGCCTTTTGTTTATAACCCAAAGGGTAAAATTGGTCTTTCAATGCAGAAATAAAATTGGACTAAGAGGAAAGAAGGTTACCCAACTTTTTGTTGCCCTTCTGCAACTTTCTCTCCCACCAAACAAGAGCAGTGCCACTCAGCCGAAGAGATGACAACTAGACCTTTGCCTCATCTTCTTTGATCTACTGAATCCGACAATTGACCTCTATCTACCTTATCCAATTATTAAGTTTTTATGCACTACACTCTCTATTATACATGGGAAGGTCTAACTTTAAATCTAGCTTGAAGAATGGTTTCTTAGATGTATGTTTGGAATCACAATTAGATTGATGAGAACTATCACTTGAAGAAGGAGACGGAGGAGGCCCTTCTCCACCACCTTCATGATTTTCTAATCTATTTTCATTGGCATCTTGTTTCTTGTGCCCCAGTTTCTTCTCATACACTGAAAATAGTTTGTCCACTTTCTCTACCATATTGTAGAATACCTTCCAGAAATTTTGTTCCTCTTCCAAACAAGCTTATTCATTTGCCATGTTTCTTCTTCATTGTGCATGTCTTGCTTCGGGATCAAAGGACTCAATATTTCCTTTGTCTTTCCTAGCTTGTTCTAGGTTAGCATATACTCATGCAATTCACATCGACAAATACCCGCTCTAATACCAAACTTGATCCAAGATCTTTAACTTATAGATGCATCAGAATTACATGAAACAAAGCTTATTAACCATGGAACTTAAAAGCACATAAAATAATGTAGAAATAACAAGATAAGCATGAAACCATGACACAAATATTTGATTACTAAGTTCATCCAATTTGGACTACGTCTTCGGGCCCTGCTAAATAGTGGGGAGGCCTTCTTTCATTAAGTGGCATAAAAAGAGATAACATACAAGAAACGTTAATTTACAATCCTTATACCTCCAAGCTGAAATATGGATGAATAATGGAGATCCAAGCTTCAGAAACAAACAGTACCACTGAAAGTCTGGCAAAAAATCATGCAGAATTGCCTATCTGAACACCCAATTTGGAGAAATGACACTTTTGCACCCTCTCAAAACCTCCTTGTTGCTCAAGGCGAGGTTTCAGCCTACTGCCAGGTCGGGTTACTATTGTGCACAATAGTTTTTTAACTTCTATGCGAGTCTCTACCTTTTTATTATGCGGAAAGTCCATTATATATGTTGGATCACTAACTTCTCAATCCCAACAATTTCATTAAATGACAAGTATAGCAGGCGGGCACTTTCCATAGAGAGAATCTGGGACCTGAAATAGTATGCAGGTAACACCTTATCATACATAGAAAAATCTCTCAACCGCGCATTAATCCTTAACCTAGTGGCCTTTAACATAGAGAATCAATGCTTTTAAATCGATGGATAGACCTCGTGCCTTTTCATTACCTGATGAGCGATCTGCGATAAAAGGTGGACCCGACAACAATTATCAACTGCAATGCATGATATATATTGGATCTGATAGAACATCGTGATATCGCAATTGGCGGGAATGGGTGGGTATTATGGTTTGTGTTCATGGTGTGTGCGACATGCGATTGTGATATCACAATCACATTCCTAACTGCCAGGGGCCAATTTCGTAACTCTTCCCTTTGCGATTGAAATATGTGATTATCGCATCGCATCCTGACTTTTCCAGATGATTCTATAAAACAGATTCACCTTCGATCTACGATTGCAATATCGCAATCACAACCTGGTAGTGTTGGGGTCGATTTCTTAACCATAGATATTTTCCTTTTGCAATCATCAAAATGTGTGGCCAATTGCGCCTTTCCACTTGGTGCTTCCCCATCCGCTAAAGAGTTCTGCCATGTCATCTTCTCCTGCCACATGTCCAAGTCAAACCCAACTTTGAATTGCTCTAACTTCTTCACATGAGCTCAGATTCAAGTGTTGTTCACATCGTTGGAATTAGGATGATGAGCAGTCTGATTTGATGCTAATTTTATATAGTTTTTGCCACTTTTAGTTTTGAGCCTTTTTACCATGCCACTGGTACCTTTTAGAGATCCACCTGGATCATAGGTTTTCCACTTGGCGCATGTTGGGTGTAAGGGTTTGCTTTTCTTTTGGGTCTAAGAATTGGAAAAGTTTGTATATAACATTGTTTATCACCTTGCATGAGGAACTAGGGTGGCAAGTAGTCAAAGCAGCTCTTGGGTGGTGCGGTTCAAACACAATTCATACTAGGTATGTTCAGGAATCCCGTATTTCCCATCATAATTCTCTTTCTCAAGTAGTTTCTAGGTTATATCCAAAAATTTTCTATCTGGAATTTGTCTTCCTATATTTAGAAGTCTATGTCCTTTTGAGTTGTGTGTCTAGTTGATATCTTTAACTCGTGAAGGGTGGTCTTGTCCCTGTTTGAAATTGGGTATAGTGTCTCGAATATTATACATTATCAGTCAGGGTCTCTTGTCGTTACTATGGGTATTGAAGTTTTTATTTCTTGGCTACCACCCCAATGTCAAGTTTCGTGTCTAGTTGTTGTGACGAGAGGCAATTATTCACACTAGTTGTGTCTCCTTTATAGGCTCATTATCATAATTGTTCTAGAAAGGGGTTTGGGACTCACCAAAGATTACAAATGTTTTTTGTCTTCTTTTTACACAATACTTCATCAGGACAATCTTTTCAATTGGTTTTGGTACTCCCCTTAGCTGACTTACAAACCCTTGATGCTTCTAGTATATCCTTCAATTGTCCATTCTTGGTCATCGAGGATTGATGCAATGGTACAATTTGTATTTGGTTTTAGTAATGTCAGTCCTCCTTTATTATGTGGTTTTACTTGGGAAATTCAGGGGGCAATCTGGTATTTTTGGGTACTAATGAGTTGGTATTGGTTTCAATCTCATTAAATAATATCCTTTGTTTCTACTTGGATGACATCAGTATAGTGTCAGCATCAAGGAATTCTCATTTATCTTTCTTTCTTTTCGTGGATACTTGGATCTTTGGGGGTCATATTTGTCAAGTCTCCTACTCATCACCCCTCAAGGGGAAACTCAACAATTTTTGTGTGAGGTTATTAGCAAAATTTGGTTTTGCATGGTGCCTAGACAACATTTACCTAGTTGGAAGGGAGGCTCAACAAGGGCTTCCTCCTCCAATCAATGCCATTTTTTTGGATGGTAATCGTTGACCAATTTTTTCAATGATGTGCCTCTTGTTATAGCTCCAAATCTCACTCTTGAGGTTTGTGAAGCTCCATTCATGGCCTAGGGAAACCCCTCCTGCCAGATCTGGTCCCAAATCTAAAAAAGCAGTGTTTTTTCCCTATACGCGACATTGCCCTAAGATAAACGCATGTATACGTGGGTCTGTGTATACCCAACCCGCGTATATGTATAAAAACACTTAAAAAATAAAAATTTCCTTAATTTTGGGCGGAGATCACGGGTTTTACCTTTTGATCACCTGTTAGTGCCCGTGGCCCAACTGTTCCCAACGAATTCCCAACTAAAAAACTACTTTGGGAGAAGTATAAAAAGGCTTCTATGGGAAGGCCAAGGGGAGGAGAGAAGAGAGAGAAAGATTGCTATGCTGAAATTTCCCTGACCAGGTCTGAAGATCCTTGTGCCTCATGCACTTGCCCCATCCTACAGGAAACCCTTGTTTCCTTGTGTGTGTTGATGATTTCATACTACTTGAGAGATCATGGAGTAATTCATGGAAGGAGTTTGTTAAAGGCTTGAGACTGGACGAATCCGGGAGACAGTTCCGCTTGGAGCCTGCGAAAGGGTGACTCAGGTGAAATTGTTCTTTTTATGTACTTTCTCTGTTTATAATAAAAGAAACACATGTCTTTGTTTCATGATATAGATCTTATTCATGTTTTGATATTCATGTTATGAATCATATGTGATAGGTTGTTTAATTGCATAACTAACTACCTTTCCTTATAATATGAAGTTGGTTTCTTTATGATGTTTAGTCCATATACTACTGCACTTTCTTGAATTGTTGGTTTTGCAAGTCAAAGGATCAAAGGAACTCAAAGAATGGTTTGGACCCTTGGAGGCTCTTCTTGAATGTAGGACCTCGGGTACGCCCCCTATCGTAGAGTTTGCTTATAGTAGCATTATGATTGCCTGGAATGTGTGTTTCTTTGCATAGATAACCTTCCGTCTGCTAGGGTATTCACCCAAGACCCTAGGGGAGTTAATCCCACAACACCTCTGGAGATTCAACAAGAGATTTGGAATTTGGAAGCAAAATAATTTGGAGAGAAAATGTATCACTCTGACTTAGAAATCAACATAGGCAAAACCAATTGGGTTCCTAACCCGAGAAAATGGAGGAAGCTAAGGTTACACTTTTTGCACTCAATATTCCAACATTGACAGATTGCCATGCTACTACATATGGTTTTACGGGACAAACAGGTGGAAAACTATAAGCTTTTCGTCGGCGAGGAGGAAATGAAGAGGATTATGTAGGATATTTGATATGATATGGATGAGATGGAAATGCGCTTGAACAAAATTGAGAACTACATCACTACAAATTAAAATAAATATTCTACTGCATTGTAGAATGGTGAGGAAATCATCAATGCTATCCATGTCAACATGACGAGTGGAAATTCATCTCTAGACACCTAGTGATTATTCTGGATGAATGAATTTTTATTCCATTTTTCTGCTATTTGGACTTGTCCTTCATGATATTTTCTGTTTCTTATGTGTCTCTGTGTTATCTTTCTTTCTCTTCTATCTTTATTTTCCGTTGAGATCATATGCATTGTGGGTATACAAATCTATCTGGAAAAGGTTTTTGTAAGGTGCTCAGTTATCTAGGCTACCATTTCTACACTCTAAGCTTGGTCGTTCACAATTTTTTGTCATCTGTTCTCGACAAAATGGTAGCCAATTTTGGTTTTGGGATGTTAATAATTTTTCTTATGGTGACCCTAGCCCATACACCAACTCAAGGCATTTAGTTGTAATATGGTCTTTCATTGAATATCAATAGAAAATTTTGGTCATATTTACAAGAAAAAAAAAAGAAATTTTGTTACATTGAATGCTTTGACATGTCTATGCATTGGACTTTCATTTATATTTTTCAAATAGTTGGTGATATAAGTATATATTTTTTTTCGTTGACATGAGAAACAAAAGGTTTATGTATTTTTATTTTCTTTGATAGAAACAAAAGTTTCCCTTCATATTCCATGTCCACCAGTTGCATGCTCCTCCATTTTCCGCTTTGTGGTGTAATATGGTTTCCTTTATTTATGTTGGATGCTACCTAGTGCCACTAAGAACCTTTTTCTGGGTGTACAAAAGTTATAGGTGGTGACGACGAAGTTGTGCGAAAAGCAATGGGAAGGTTGTTGTCAAACACAACTGACACTCAACATAATAGATAGATCACAAAGGTGTTGATATAAAAATAAATTACAATGATTGGAAAACTTAGGTTTTTTCCCCAAGAAAATCATAATTTCCATTAAGTTATGAAAAATACATGTTGTAGGATTGGATTAAAGAGTCATCACGCTATTGAAAATAGTCAAACAAAACGTTGCTGAAAATAGTTAGACCATTTTGTTTGGTAGTCTCGCAAAATCATACATATTTACATGCCTATGAAGAGAGAAATAACAAAAAGAAACAACTATTGATATGGTAAGTCTAAGCTACATCATCATGAATGCCTTCCAATATAAAATGCGTATGATAGAAGACAAAGTTCTCCAAGCCTATTTGCTCAGAAATATTCCATGAACCTTGAGTTGGTTGCACTGCCTTCTTGGAAAGTGAGTCAAGAATTGTGTTCCTCTCCCTGAAAATGTAATGGCATGAAATGATGTCAAAATTCCTCTTACGCATTAAAACCTCTTCAAGGATAAGCCTTAGAGTGTGCATGTGCAAAAAAAAAATTGTTCATTAAACCAATTGAAAACCACTCTGGAGTGTCCAAAAACTTGCATCTACTAGCACCCTTGCTCAATGGGAAAAGCTAGAAGGAGCTTCAAGTTGTACAATTGTGCCTAATTGTTTGTACCATGACCCAACCCACTTTTGAGTTTAAAGAAATGGTTTTAGTTGATGTAAAGGACTACCCCTCCACCACAGATTCCCTAGTGAGAAGAGTCATCGAAGTAATCCCATGGTCGTGACTTTTTTATCTTCTCTTCCACACTAATACATGGATGAGGTTGGGTTTCATCTTAAGGGATGAAGGCAAATATGGAAAGACATTGGGCAACAATACGATCCACATTTAGAGCTTTATCATTAAATGCTAGTCTATTTTGGCCCAACCATATACCCCCACTTATGATAGGGGGTAGATTTTGCATCTTCTTGGGATTGACTATGTTCCACCATTTAGACCAGGCTACAGAGAGAGATTCTCCATACCATTGACAACCAATTGAAAGTGAATTTTGAATATAGCTCCAGATTTGATAGGAAACTAAGCAAAAGAGGAATAGATGATCAACTGATTCTTCGTTTTATTTACACTAAGGGGACTAATTTGGACTTGCATAGATGTGTTTTTTGAGTCGTGTGTAGGAACCTTATTCTCCAAAAGGAACCAAAGGAAAAGTTGTGATTTGGTTGGAATTTTCAGTTTCCATAAAGGCCTCCACCACCATTTTCCCTTTGTTGGTTCTTTTTCCGAATTGATGAACAAATATCCTTTCTTGGGCAGGTAAATTCCAAAAGGAGAATGAATTCACTAGATCTCATCTTCCCCTTCCTATATTCTAACATGAGAAACATTTAAACAAGCAATGTATTCTCTCCACAGCTTACACTATTCCTCTGGAATATTTAAGGCCTAGGAGGATAACCACCCTTGGGCGAAGATTGAAGAATTATTGGGATCTGCAACTTGATTCAACATTTTCTTGCCTCGTGCTGATAATATATCGATTAATTCTTGAGGAAGTTGGAAATGATTCCCACAACCCACCCAAGGGTCGTGACCTATACTCACATTTTCACTAGAACCAACTTTCAAAGCAAGCCCTTGTTCTATGATATGAAACAAATCGATCATAACCTTCCATACTATCGAAATGTTAGATCTTCTCTTCACAGGGTTCCTAATCCAATCCTCTAGGGTGTTGGGGAAAGTATACTTCTTCATCACTACCTTTGTCCACAAACTAGAAGTGGAAATCAATCTCCATCCTACCTTTGCCACCAACTCTTTGGAGAAATGGACCAAATTTTTTTGACTGCAACCTCCCCATTTCTTAGGAAAGACAATCCTATCCCACTTGACCCAAAATAAGACCTTACCTTCTCCCCCATCCATAAAAATCTGCAACAAAATTTTTAGACCAAAAATTAAAAAACTTAGATTACACACCTCATACACTTATTTTAAAAGTAATTTGAAATATATTTTTTTATTAAAAGTTTAGTTAAATTCATATAAATTCACATATAGAAATAAGTGAAGGCTTTGAAAGAATCTTGTCCCCTTGAAAATTTAACTTATCTTAAACTTTATAATAAAAATAACACA